>JUFY01021359.1:2636-46544 GCA_001855655.1 Leptopilina clavipes | reverse complement strand
GAGAATTGCTGAGAATAAAACCAACCTATAGTAATAAATTAAATATTCATCTATTTTGCACTATTTATTCGAATTTTAATTACTAATGATAATTAATTTTCACTATTTATAATTTACAATGTTATTAATCTTTAATTAAAGTTCGTAACAACTTTCAAATTTTAAATTCACAAGCGCTGTGAATTTGAAATTGAAACACTTGAAATAGAGCGGCAAATTCAAATATCTCTGGAATGAATTTACAAATAAATGTTCAATAATTTAAATAAACAATAAATGTAAATGTTCTAAATTTATCTAAATAATGCCCATTCAGGTTAATAAAGCACTAGAAAATGCAATAAAATAGAATATAATCACAGAAAATGATTATTTTTTTATCATATCAACGAATTAGCATTTTCTGCAAGAAATTTGAGGGAATCCCATAATATTCCATTTATTCTAAATTTTTTTTTTCACCATTATTACCTTTATTTATAATTTATTATTACTTCAATTTTTCAAGATAAAAAGAACATAGTATGACGGATTATGACTACAATTTTACTTTTTAGATAACACATTATGATAAGGTTATCCTATATGAGAATCGACAATATTAAGTAAGATACGTAGTGAAGATAAAAGATATTGAAATATTAAATTTCTATAATAAATCAGTTGTGAATGAGTTTAAAATTTATCCACAATGGCAAATAAAGGGAGCGAGAGTAAAATTCCTTACATTGTGGTAAGTGCATAATTATTTATCTCCTTATTTCATTAAATATATGAAAAACTATAATAATTAATATTTCAAGATACGTTGTTGTTACAAAATTTTGAATTACTTTTCACGTGCTACTATAAAAATATTGCACATTTTTTTTAAAACGTTGAAAAAAATTATTAATCATTACAAAAATAATTATTTATAATTAATAATTTGATTAATTTTTCATTACTTGATAATTTCTTGAAAATTGAAATTAATAACTTGAAATTAATAAATAATAGAAATAAATAATTTAGAAAATTTTGTAAATATTAATAACTAATAAGTTTAGTATTATTATTATATTTATTATTATTATTATTATTATATTCTATTAAATAATAAAAAGAATTTGTATAAATTCACTTACAGGGCGATTGTATATGGATTAAAAATAATTCTAAAGGTGAATTTGATGTTTCTGTGGGTTGCAAAATTGTTAGCATTAATAAAAAGAAGATACAAATTCGTGATGATGATGGGAATGTAAGTTTTAAAATACTTTCTACAATAATTATTTTTATATTATTATTATTATTATTTTAATTCTTGATAGTGTCCTACTTAATACATATATTTGAAAACCTTATCACCTATATTATATGTTTAAGTGTTAGATTAGAATTTGATTAGAGAAACTACAAAGAAGAAATGAAGACATTGAAAAAAATTATTTTTAATTTAAAAATTTCTTCAAAAAAGCAAAAGAAAAAACATTATTTCTTCTATTTTCTTTCTTCAATTTAAAACTACTTTTATTTTTTCTATTCCTTCAAGTTTCTATTTTAACAAATTTTTATATCTCTTCTTTTTTTTCAAATTGATAAAAGTATGTAGAGTGATAAAATTAAAATTGTGTACATGAATAATTATTATTTTAAATTTGAAATCACAAAATTTCAGCTTGAATGGGTCAAAGAAGATGAGATGATAAAACTGATGCATTCAACTTCCGTTTCCGGTGTGGAGGATATGATAAAACTAGGTGAACTACAGGAACATGCGATTTTAAAAAATCTCCACACTCGCTACAATCAGAACATAATATATGTAATGCTTTTTATTTGTTTTCTACACAAAAAAACTCTTCAACTTGAACAAAAGTTTGATTTGATAATTTTAAAGTAATAAATTTAAAATTATAAATAAAAATATTAAAAATGAAATAATTTTTTATATATATTGTTTTTCGTTTATAAATAATAATTACTGAAATTATTAATAATTAATTTTCTTCAGACCTACACTGGTAGCATGCTGATAGCCGTTAATCCTTATCAAGTTTTAAATGTCTACACTTACAATGAAATAAATCTCTACAGAGGAAAGAAGATTGGAAAAGAACCTCCTCATATTTTTGCCATTGGCGATAATTGTTTCATGGAAATGAAAAACACGAAAAACGATCAATGCATTGTTATCAGGTAATAATAAATAAGTAATTTTATTTCAAAAAAATTTTCCACTTATGTAAATTTAAATCAAAAAATTTTCAGTGGAGAAAGTGGAGCTGGAAAAACAGAAAGTACAAAATTAATTTTACAATATTTGTCAGCAATTAGTGGAGAACATTCTTGGATTGAACAACAAATTTTGGAAGCCAATCCAATTTTAGAAGGTTTCTTCTTTTTATGATGATCTTTTTTTTATCTTTTTAAAGAATTAGAAAAAATAGAAAAATTACTTTACACTTTTTATTTCTTCTTTTTTTTGTTAATTTTTTGAATTTCAAAGTAATTGTTCGGAAAAATCTTGCAGCATTTGGAAACGCGAGGACAGTTAGAAACGATAATTCCTCCCGATTTGGTAAATACATTGGTATCTTATTTAATAAACAAGGAATAATCGAGGGAGCAAAAATTGAACAGTATTTATTGGAAAAATGTCGAATAGTATCGCAATCAAAGAACGAGAGAAATTATCACATATTTTATTGTCTTCTTGCTGGACTTACGAAAGAGGAAAAAGAAAAATTAAATCTCAGGGGAACACTCGATTATAAATATTTATGTGGGGTAAGAATGCTAAAAATAAATCAATAAATTAATAAATTAAAGGAAATAAATAAAATAAAAAATAGTAAGTGTACTTTGCATGTAAAATGATTCTACGGAACTGGTACCGTAGTTATTAAAGAATTTCTGCCTGGAAACTATTTGGGAAAAATTCTACACGTGGAATTACGGAACTGGTTCCAAAAAAGCTTTTTATTTATTTCAATATAGTATGTAACATATCGTTTGGAAAAATATCGTTTGTTTTACAAGTGAAACCTGGCAGGTCGCAACATGCAAGGACAGAGACGACGCTAAAGAATTCGCAGAAATAAGAGCAGCCATGAAAGTTTTAAATTTCAGTTACGATGATTTTTGGAGTATAATGAAACTTCTTGCAGGGATTTTACATTTTGGGAATCTTAATTACAAGAGTACTATAACACGTGAGAAAATAATTATTTCTTCAGTAATTAAACAATATACTTATTTATTTCTTCAATAATTAAATTACTAAATTATTTCTTCAGTAATCAAACTACTAAATTATTTCTTCAATAATTAAACTACTAAATTATTTCTTCAATAATCAAATTATTGAAATATTTCTTCGATAGTTCAAATATTAATTAAATAATAATTTAAGAAAAAAATAGAAACCCAGTAAAACAAGTATTAAATGTATTTTATTATTTTTCACTATTTAGAAAACATGGATGCAACTGTAATAAACGATGACAAGAATCTGAAGATAATTGCAGAAATTTTGCAAGTATCAGAACGTGCATTAATTGACGCACTGACAAAAAAGACAATTTTCGTCCATGGCGAACGTGTGGTAAATTTCTTTTAACAATATTATATTAATTTAATTATTTCCTTCCCCCTTTTTTTCACTAATTATTTACTAGTGTAGGTATTTAATTTTATTTAAAAAAAAATATTTTTCAGTGCAGTAACATGTCGAAAGATCAAGCATTAGACACAAGAGATGCATTCGTTAAAGCCGTTTACGGTCGTCTTTTTATAATGATCGTTGACAAAATTAATGTCGCTATTTATAAAAAAAATTCCCCAACGAGAAATTCAATTGGTGTTCTTGATATTTTTGGATTTGAAAATTTCGACATCAACAGTTTCGAGCAATTATGCATTAATTATGCGAATGAGCATTTACAACAATTTTTCGTTCAACATATTTTTAAAATGGAACAAAATTATTACACCGAGGAAGGAATTTCCTGGCAGCATATTCCATTCGAGGATAATCAATTAATTCTCGATCTAATTGGAATGAAACCAATGAATATTATGGCACTCGTTGATGAAGAGAGTAAATTTCCCAAAGTAATTGTCAAAAAGAAAAATTATTTTATTTTATGGAATTTCGATAATTTTAATAATTTTAATAAATTAAAAATTGTTCTTGTTAATTGGAAATTAGTTTAATGGAGATTTTCCATTATTTTTAGGGAACTGATTTGACTCTCTTGGCAAAAATTAATCAATTACATGAGAAGAATATGAATTACGTGAAACCAAAATCAGATCATATTCAATCATTTGGAGTGATTCATTTTGCGGGAATTGTTAATTACAAAGTCGCAGGATTTTTGGAAAAGAATCGCGACACATTTTCCAAGGATTTCAAACAATTGGTATCGATATCGTTAAATGATTTTCTCAAGTCGCTCTTCACTGATGAAATGCTATCCAATGGAAATGAAGGAAAAAAACGCTCCGTAACATTGTCCTCGGAATTTCGTAATTCACTTGATTCTTTAATGAAAACGTTGACAATTTGTCATCCATTTTTCATCAGATGCATCAAGCCGAACGATAAACAAATTCCCGGGGTAAGTAATTCTTCTTTAACTCGTTGCAAAAAAAAGAAAAAAAAATTTTCAGATAATTATTTACCTTTTATTATTAATATATAATTATTAATTACATTAATTAATTTTTCTTCTTAATTTAATTAATATTTAAATTTCTATTCTATTGAATTCTATTCTATCGAATTCTATTCTGTTTCTATTTGAATTTCTATTGAGTATAAAAAAAAGAAATTAAAAATAACGAATTGTTTTTTTTAATCTATTTTTTTAATTAACGAATAAAAAAGGGGAAAATTTTTTTCAACTCGAATAACTTGTTTGCTGTTTTGGTATCGTATATATATATAAATGATACAGATTTTATGTATATCTAGGAGAAACTGTAAAGCCCAGTTTCGATTATCAGAGAACCTGATTTTCAATTTTTTTCTAACTCTCCCTCGCTCCCACCCAATATAACTTGCATATTATACGATAAAAGTTGACTTTAGAACACTGTATTTCGCTTTTATATATATATTGAAAATTGAATAGAAATTCGATCGTGCATTTTGCTGTCGTCAATTACGATATTCGGGAATGATGGAAACAGCTCGAATACGACGTGCCGGATATCCGATTCGCTATGATTTTGCGGAATTTGTCGATCGTTTTCGTGTATTATCAAATGGTATTTTACCGTCCCATAAAACAAATGTAAAAGTGGCCGTTGCAAAGATTTGTTCCGATACATTTGACGCCGAGCATGATGACTATCAATTGGGAGTAACGAAAATTTTTCTCAAAGAACATCATGAGAGTATTCTTGAGGAGGAAAGAAGTCGAATTATTATTAGAAGTATTATTAAAATGCAAAATTTTATCCGAGGATGGCTCGCTAGAAAAAGGTAAAATTTAATTGAAATTAAATTAAATATCATTAAATGCATATTAGGTAAATAGAAAAAATTTTTTGATAAAATATTTATTGGAAATAATAAAATTGAAAAATCAAATTGCAGATTTTTGAGAATGAGAAATGCGGCCGTGATGATTCAGAAAATTTGGAGAGGATATGGACCACGAAAGCGGTATTTGAGTTTGAATCATGGATGCCTTAGATTGCAAGCTCGAATTAAATCCCGAGCTTTTAATCACGAGTACAAGCAAAAAAGAAACGCAATTATTGCTCTTCAGGTGAGTGTAAAAAGAAAAGGAAAAAATTTATTATGTAAGAAGTTATGTTATCTACGCCAGTGTTTTTTGCAAATAATTACGTGTACATATTTTGTCTACTTTGGGCTCTACTATTATAGATATGAAGGGGAAAGTAATTTTAATAAGAAAGTAAAAAAATTTTCACCTTTCACAACTTATAAATACTCAATGTTACATGGAAAACATTTCCTGATCAATTTTTTTAATTTCGTATTTAAATAATGAACCCTTCATGTAATTAAATTTTTTTACTGATTAATTTATTTCTATTTATTTATTTATTTAGTATATTTATTTGATATATTTATTTATTACTTTTATTCATTATATTTGTTCATTATATTTGTTTATTATATTTATTTATTACATTAATTTATTATATTTATTCATTTTATTTATTTATTATATTTATTCATTATATTTATTTATTATATATTTATTTATCACTAATGCAATTTTAACTTTCAGGCACTATGTCGTGGTTACCTTGTTCGCAAATATAGTAAAGAAAAGTCACAGGTGAGATTTTTCATGACAATATAATTGAAATTAAAATACTAAAAAGAAAAGAATTTGGAAATTTAAATTAAAAATCGATTCCAGTGGAAACAAAGAAGAATTCAAGAAATTCAAAGCCTTCGAAAAGAGGAGGAGAAAATGTTGAAGAAACAGGGAAACAGAAAATACAAGGAAGTGGCAGCGGTGAACTTTGAACAGAGAATGCGAGAACTGAAACTACATCTCGAGGAAAATGAGAAAAAAGAGATAAATGCTCCTTCGAAGGAATCAGAGTCCAGCATTGACAGGATCTTCGAATTTCTCGAAAGTGAACCGAAAAGTTCCATTTCAAAGGATTTGCCAGGCGACATGTACGCGGTTAGTTATTTTCATCGACTAATAATAATTGGAAAAAAATCTTCATTTTTAAATTCAAATTATTGTCTTCAATTTACTCTTTTCGATTATTTCCAATTTATCATTTTCCGTTATTTTACATTTATCAATTTCTATTATTTGCAACTTATCATTTTCAGTTATTTTTAATTTATCGTTTTCTATTACTTTCAATTATTTTCAATTATTTTCGATTATTTTCAATTATTTTCAATTATTTACAATTATTTTCAATTATTTTCAATTATTTTCAATTATTTTCAATTATCCTATCTAATTATCATCTTCAATTATTGATTACATTGTCAATTATTGTCTGCAATTATTATTGTCATTTTCAGTTACCAATTAATTGTTACTGATTAATTATTAATTAGTTGTTATATCTTCAATTATTGCTGGTAATTAATTTCCAGAATTATCCAATTTATTAAAATTTCGCATATATAATTTCAAGAATAATTTTTTCTTTTGCAGGATTTGGCTCAAAAGGACAATAATATCGTTACTGGAGAATCAGATTTCCTTGAAATTCCTGACGAAGAGGAACTTGATGAAGATTTTTCTCTCTACGACTTTCATAAATTTGCGGCAATGTATTTTGTCAGCAACATTCCCCCACAATATTCCCGAAGACCTTTGGTGCATTCTCTCTTGGATTTATCGCATCCTTCGGATCAATTGGTTAGATAAAAATTCACCTTCAATTTTCACTTGAATCAAACCTATTTTTTTTCTCTAATTAAATTTGTATTATTATATAGTTATTATATTATTAACTTATTAACCATAATAATAATAATGATTTAATTCCGTATTTTGCAGTGTGCAAAAGCCCTTTGGATCACGATTCTAAGATTCATGGGGGACATTCCCGAACCCAGAAATCCCATAGAGGCTCCCATCAATACTCCAGTTATGGCGACAGTGTCTCAAACACTATCGAAAAAATTCTCCCGCACCAAAGACTTTGAGAATTTAATGAATCAGGAGAAATCGCAGCACATTGTCCGCATGACATTGAAGAGAAGGGATAAATTCCAGGAGGAGATTAAAAGAGGTTTGGAGAAGAAATGATCCTTATTTGTTTTTTCTATATTATATTATAATGATGGTCATGATTGATGTATATGTGAATATTAAATTTCCCCTCTCTTTCCAATTCTCAGGAATAATTGATGATGAATTTGTGGATCAGGATTATCAGAATTGGCTCAACACTCGTCGTTCCAATTTAGAGAAGCTGCATTTCATCATTGGTCATGGAATTCTGCGACCCGAACTCAAGGACGAGATTTATTGCCAAATTGTCAAGCAGTTAATCAACAATCCCACGAAAGCCTCCCACGCAAGAGGATGGATCCTCCTTTCTCTCTGTGTGGGTTGTTTTGCTCCCTCCGAGAAATTCCTAAATTACTTGAGAGCATTCATTCGCACTGGACCTCCAGGATATGCGCCATATTGCGATAAAAGATTAAGTCGAACCTATAGGAATGGAATCAGAACGCAGCCTCCAAGTTGGATCGAATTGCAGGCATGTTCCCTTCAAAATTAATTAAATATAAATTCATTCCCTCTGAAAATCTTCGAATTGCTCCGATTTTAATTGATAATTTTTATCGAAAATTCGATACTAAAAAAATTGTTAATTGAAAATTCGTCACTTAGAAAATTCTTCACTTTGAAAATTCGTCACCTAGAAAATTATTCTTAAAAAATTTTCTTTTAGGCGACGAAAAATAAAACGCCGATTCTATTGACGGTGATGTTTATGGATGGCAACTCGAGGAATGTCGAGGCTGATTCAGCATCAACTGCGCAGGAAATTGTCAAAAGTTTGGCAAATAATATTTCACTGAAAGATACATTTGGTTTCTCTCTTTTTGTCACTCTTTATGATAAAGTCTTATCACTCGGAGCCGGACGGTCAGTTATTGAAATAATTTTTTATCCTCTCATATTTTTATCCTCATAATTTTTTTTCTTCTCTTTTTAATTATAATTATAAATATGTTAATTAATTTATTATTCGATTATCTATGCAGAGATCATGTGATGGATGCAATTTGTCAATGTGAACAATATGCAAGGGAACAGGGACATTCGGAACGTTCAGCCAGATGGAGATTGTTCTTCAGAAAAGAGATCTTTGCTCCCTGGCACGACCCAACTTTTGATAAGGTCGCCACTGACCTTATCTATCATCAAATCATTCGCGGCGTCAAGCACGGAGAATATATCTGCAACAATGTAAGATATTTCTTGCTGTTTCATTTTTTTTTCTCTATTTCTCTCCATTTTGCAAAATTTGAAAAAAAGAACAAAATTCTCCTAATTAGAAATTTCACTATTAGCTTCAAAAAACGATGGAAATTTTTATTTATCACATGTGATAAATAATTATTAAAATAAATCAAAAGTAACAAAAAAGATAATAAAATAATAGAAAAATAATAATAATAATAATAATAATAATAATAAAAATAATAATAATAATAATACAAATAATAATAAAAAGTAATAAAAGATAATAAAAGAATAGAAAAATAAAATAATGCTAAATATTAATTAAATAGTAATTATTATTTAATATAGGAAAACGATATAGCGATGATTGTGGCCCATCAATTGTATGTCGATCATCAGAATAATTTGACTCCTGAAATTTTAAAGAGCGCGCTACCTCTTTGTATTCCTAAGCACTTGCTCCATGGGATCTCTGAAGATGTTCTGCCAAAATGGGAGCAACTGGTGTCTAAAGCTTATCGAAAGGTACTGCAAGTTCGTAAAAAAAAAATTACACTCTAAAAGAATTGAGAAAATTATCAATAAAACAAAATTTTTTTTTATGATGATTTTTTATTTACTTTGGAATTTTATGCAGAATATGAATGTTAATGAAAATGCACCAGCCGTGAAGGCAAAGGAAGACATTGTCTCATTTTCGAAAATAACTTGGCCAATTCTTTTTTCAAAATTCTACGAAGTTTCGAAAATATCGGGACCCAAATTGGCAACAAATGACATTATCATTGCGGTAAATTGGACCGGTGTCTATTTAATAGACAGTCAGGAAACTCTTCTTTTGGAATTATCGTTTCCTGAAATTGCCGAAGTCACCTGTCAAAAGTAATGACAATTAATTTTTTTATATCTAATTTAATTTAATTATAATTTATTTTTACAATAAAATTATTCAAAGGTAATTAATTTTCAGAATAAACAATGCTTTTATTCATAATCTTATATTATCAACAATTCAACGAGAAGAATACGTCTTCCAAAGTTCCGAAGCTGAAGATCTTGCAAGTTTAATTAATTTTCTAATTGACGGTCTAAAGGAGAAATCGTTATTTGTTGTCGCAACTCAGGATTACATGAATGATGGTAAGTTTAGTCAATAAAATCAGTAAAATTAAAATGGAAAATATGAGAAAAAAATTTTGGTGCCATTGAAAAAAAATGCAGCAGGTGAAGCTGAATCATTTCTTCCAATGGAACGAGGTGATTTGATAAAACTTGCCGGCGATTGTAATGGATATACAATAATGAATTCAGTTTGGAGCTATGGTGAAAAATCCGGTGTCAAAGGTGATTTTCCATCAGATTGCGTTTACGTTCTTCCAACAATAACGAAACCATCTTCAAAAATTGTTGTGAGTTTCAAAAATAGCTTCACTTACATAATAGCGGAAACATTTCATTAGTTAATTAATTTTTTTAATTAGTATGTTTTTTTTTGTTTTGTTTTTTTTTTTAGTTAGTAAAATTAATCTTTCTGAAAAGAAGAAAAAAATCTACTATTTTTTTCCATAAGTAATTATTATTATTATTTTTTTTTCTTTAGGAAATCTTTAAGGCAGACTTCACTGGTAAAACAAATTCCGTTCGGGAATCGAAACCAGTGAAATCGAAATTAATTCAGCACACATTGAAAAAATATGCAATGGAACATTTTCGTCCGGGAATAAATGTGACAATTTCCCGTGGATCGAGTATTACAATGGCGAAACGTACGACATCTGAAACATTATGGAAACATACGAGAGAGCCAATAAAAGCGCCAATGCTCACGAAACTCGTTGAACAAAATGATCTTGCTCAACATGCCGTGAATATATTCTCCAATATTTTGAAATACATGGGCGATCTTCCAAGTAATCGGCCAAAAAATGGAACCGAATACACTGATCAAATCTTTCGACCTGCCCTCGAACATGTCAGTATTTTCCAATTAAGTTTGATTTTCAATTGAATTATAGATTAAAAAATCTATAATTCAATTGAAAATCAAATTTATCTGAATAGTTTTATTATTTATTTTTATAGCATATTTTATTAGAAAACAATAATGATCATTTGTCGCAATTAATTTATTCAAACTGCAACATTAAAATCTTCATTATTATCGTAATCAGAAAACAAGAAGAAATAAGTAACCAACACATGAATATTAATAATAATGATAATTAATATTAAAAATTTAACAATTCCAGCCGCTTCTTCGTGATGAAGTCTATTGTCAAATTATGAGACAATTAACGGAGAATCGAATCCGATTAAGTGAAGAACGTGGTTGGGAATTGTTGTGGTTGGCAACAGGTGTCATGACCTGTAATCCAAATTTGTACAAGGAAATTGTTCAATTTCTAACAACGAGAACCAGTATTTTAGCCGCTGATTGCTTAAATCGATTGGACAGAACGATGAAAAATGGAAACAGAAAGTATCCACCCTACATACTCGAAGTAGAAGCAATTAGATTCAAAAGTTTGCAAATTTACCACAAAGTCTATTTTCCAGACGATTCTGATGAAGCTATCGAGGTAAAATTGCCACTTATTTTAAACTTCAGTATAATTATTTTTAATTTTAATTATCATATTATTATTAAAAATAATAGTTTTTTTACTTATTATTCATTAATTACAAATATTATTTCAAAAAAAAAGATTCATTCATCAACGAGAGCTTCAGATGTCTGTGAAGATATTGTCACGAGTCTTCGTCTAAAGGGTTCAGATGGTTTTAGTTTATTTGTGAAAATAGCTGATAAATTTTTCTCAGTGCCACTTTATTATTTCTTCTTTGATTTTGTACACGAGCTGGTTGAATGGGTGAAGAGATCGAGACCAAATATTGGATCAGTTCAGGCACAATATCAAATATTTTTCATGAAAAAACTTTGGATTAATGCTGTGCCTGGTCGCGATGAGAATGCCGATTCTATTTTCTATTTTCATCAGGAATTACCGAAATTATTGCGAGGCTATCATAAATGCAACAAGCATGATGCAATTAAACTCGGCGCTTTGATTTATCGAAGTAAATACGGCGACAATAAAACTGAACTCACGGAAATTCCGTAAGAAATGAAAATAAATAATTAATAATTATTGAAAATAATTCATCAATAATTCATAATTAATTAATAATTAATAAATAATTCATCAATAATTCATAATTAATTAATAATTAATAAATAATTAAATTAAATTAATTAAATATAATTGCACAAATTATATTAATATTGTATTACTTTAATTACTTCGATTAATTAATTAATTTATTATTATTATTGAAATCATTCACTATATTTAATTTATTTCTTACATTCTGGTCAGTAATGAGAAAGTCTTTTTATTTTGAACGTTATTTAGTATATTTTTTACAATGAATTTTTTTTTATCAATTCTGAAAAATTTGCTAATAATTTTAAATACTTATCTCTTTTACAGACACAAACTTAGAGAGTACATTCCTCCTGATATAATTAACCTAATGAGCACAAATGATTGGAAGAAGCATATCATGTCGGTCTACAATCAGCAAACTGGTAAATTATAAAAAAATTTTTGCACTTTATTTTTTCTTACAATTGTTTAATAATTTAAAAACTAATTTTTAAGGTTTAATTAATTTTTGAAATAAAAATAAAAATAATAATTATAATAATAATATAATAATATTATAATAATTATTATAAATAAAAATTCAAATTGAATTTTTTTTTCGACAATTTGATTTTTTATGAATGAAAATTTAAAAAAATTTTGTGGAATATTTTCAGGAATGACGGAAATTGAAGCGAAACGACAATTTCTTCAATATATTTATCAATGGCCAACATTTGGATCGGCATTCTTCGAAGTGAAACAGACGACTGAGCCAAGTTTTCCAGAATTAGTATTAATAGCAGTGAATCGAAACGGAATTAGCGTAATTGAGCCACGAATGAAAGATATTCTCGCCACTTATAATTTCAATGAATTATCAAATTGGTCATCAGGCAATACGTATTTTCACATGACAATTGGAAATTTCATGAAGGGTAAAAAAATACTCTGCGAAACATTGCTTGGCTATAAAATGGATGATCTGATATCTTCTTACATCGATTATCTTCGAAATAATACAAAACAATCAAGTCTCAAACTCTAATTTTCATTTTTAATTAGTATAAATATTACATTAAGACCAGTAAGTAAATTATAAAATTAATTATAATTACAAATTCTATTGATTCTAATAAATTATATGCACATATTGTTTCTAACATTGTCAATTCATTGTTTATCCTTCTAAATTAATTAACTGAATTAAAATAATTATTTGGGTAAATTTTTCTTACGATTTTTGAGAAAATATTTTTGAGATATTTTCAAAAAAAAGGATTCGAAAAATTTTCAAATTCTGCGATAAATACCTTTTTGCTTATTATTATTTTGTTTTCTTCCCTTCAAATATGTAGATTCAATTTATGAAAAAAATTTGCTCTTGATTTGTTTAACGAAGACGTGTCATTTGGTTAAAGAAGATTCTTCATTTGGCCTTGAATGGATGTTGATCATCTGGACCATGCGATGAGCTGGTGGTAACAACCAAAGAGAACATTAATTTAAAATTCAGGTGTTCCCATCAGTCGTTACCTACCTTTTCTATAAGGAATCTCGCACTCAAACGGGGAAAATTTATTTTAGATTGCTTTCACCATTTTTCTATTTTTCTCTCAAATTTCGCCTCTTTTGGAATCTTCAGTTCTCAAACCTGAAAATTTTCAATCTATTCTTTATCTGGATATTGAAATTTTTTTCCAAACTTAGGTACAATTTATTCATTTAGCAAAAAAAAAAAAAAAAAATCAAAATGGATAAAAAATTATTAAAAAAGAAATTAATATTAATTTTTATTTTCATTACTTGCAAATTTAATAATCATGATTAAACCTACCTGCATTCGGAATAATAAATGAAACAAAACCTATATAAAAAAAAGAAGAAATATCTGAATACAAAAATTGCACTTTTTAATATAATAAATAAAACTGAAAATTATTGTATTTCATCGTTTTGACCCGACTTTCAAAATTTCTCGCGATGTGAAATATTTTTCTTTTTGCACTATTATTTTATTTATATTATTTGATTATCCAAAATCCATGAGAGAATTTCTTGGTAAAAATTGAATGCAACCGTAACCGTAAAATAATTCGCGACTGATGAAAAAACGATTGACGATCATTTTAAGTGTAAGAGACATTGTAAAATACTGGAATGGTATCCAGAATTATGTCCCCTTTTTATAAGACGAAAATATCTTTGTATGTATAAAATGCATGAGTGTTGTTGCGATAACCCCATGTTGAGGGATAGCCATTGGAAATCAAAAAGTAGATAACCCTTTCGTGTAGTACATCTGCTTTTATATACGTTACTGACAATATTTCATTAAAAATATTCGCTTTTTACGAGAAAAAAATTTTTTTTTCCACAAATGGAAAAATCTACTATTTGAGACAAATTTTTTCAAACGAAATTTAAATATTTCCATTTTTTTTGTATACAATAATAATAATATTTTTTAAATATTTTTTAGCATTTTAGTATTTTTTTAGTATTTTTTTTATTATTTTTTTGAAATTACATATTCATTTATTCAAAAATTACACATTATATTATAATTAATGAAAAAAGAAATTAAATTTTATTTCAAATGTAAAAGTAGTTTTAAAAAAATTCGTTTTTATTTTTAAGAAATCATTTAACGACTGTAAATAAATAAATATAAAAAAAATTGTGTTGTAAAATAATTATATACAATAAAACTTATAGGTGTCCTTATAATATACTTTAACGAGTTCTTTTTTTTTCGCGTGACTCGTTCGCGATTGCGTGTTTACCAATTATAATTCGATTAAATATTCTTTAAATATATCTATATGTATATATTAATGTCCGAATCGCACATATCGCGTCAAATTATCGCTAAATTTTAATTTATTATTATTGTTAGAATTTATCAGAACTGAAGAAATATCAGTCGATTGTTAGTTTAAAAAAAAAATTACTTGAATAATTTTTTTTTACTTTAACTACTATATAGATTATTCAAGGACTTAAAAAAATCCCAATGACAAAAATAAAGGAAGAGAAAAATTACAAATTATTTTTATTATATGGATAAAATAAATTTTTTTTCAACATCATTGCCCTGAGAAGATTTATTTACCTAAAATAGTATTTGTTTTTTTTTCGTTGCAAAATCATTTTTATAGCGAGTGTCATTGTTTAATCCAAAAATGCGTTGTAACTCTAATAAAATCATAGATAATCTAATCGTGGTTTTTAATCCTTCAAAAATCGTATAATATTTAAAAGCAATTGTTTAATCTCTCATTTTATTATTATTAAAATTAGTTCAAATTTAAATCAAAATAAAATTTCATTGTTTCATTTTATTTTATTTCAAGTAATTAAATAATTTATGTAATGATCTTTTAGAAAAAAAAAATTCATTCATTTTTATTATGTTTATAAAACAATAATTTGTTATTGAAAAATTGAAAATTCTAATTTTCCAATATTTGTATATCAATATTTGTATATCAATGAAAATTTTTCAGTAACACACAAAACGGATATTTTATTTATGAAGGTAATTAATTTTTGTATTGACTGTCGTTTAGAGGTATATTTGATATAGTCTTTATAATATACTATAAAAAGTAAAAGATAATGTAAATTGTTATTGTGTAAAACTGAAAATTGAAATATTGTGATGAAATATTGCCTAAAATTTTGTTTAGAACAGAAAAATCTAGACAAAAAAATATTTTGAGTACAAATGCAATGTACCTAAATTATTAATATTTGAAAAAATATTTTCTAATATATACTAAATTCCTTTTAATGAAAATATAAATTTTCCTATAAATATTATATTTTACTGAATTTTTTAAACAATCGTTTTCATCTTATTAGGTATCGAATTAATTAATTTTTACATTATTTTAAAATTAGAGATGATAATATAATAATATAACTGTCTTATCGTATTTTATTTCTTTACTACCTTTATAATCTCAAATTTCTTCCCACACAATTAAAATTTGTCATTTTCTCTCTTGTCTATTATTCTATTATAATCTATTAGTAGGGGGGATTCACATATTTAAGGAATCATTCTTCTAAAAAATCACAGTTTTCCCAAAAGATATGTAATCATGTGTGTTTCAAAAATTATCGGACTCTTTGTCCTCATCTTTTTCATCTCTTTTGGTCCAGGTGAATAATTCATTTTACATTTTACGAATAATCAAATAAATACGAAATTTCATAAAAAAATATTCCAAATAAATAATTTACTATTTTGGTAATTAAAAATAAAATTCTGTTTTTAAGTAATTTTTATAATTAAATTTTTATGTAATTAAATGAAGAAACTTGAATTATAATTACAGAACTCGCACAAGGAGGACCAGTGGTGAATTTAGAAAAAAGCGACATTTTAAATAATAAACTGCAAGACAGTTTAAGAAATAATCGAAATGAGAATCTATTAACATTGAAAAAGGTGATAATTGAAACAATTGAAAAAATTGAGGGTCAACTTCAATTGAATACGAAAAATAGAATTTTCGATATTGCTGACAGTATTTTCAGTGGTTATAATGATGGCACATGGAATGAGGATAAAAATATAGAAATTATTTCTGAAGAACTTTCTAAAGCAGTAAGAAAGATTTTCTCCAATGATCGTAATGACACAATTGTTGAAAAAATTGGAACAATTGAATTTGAACAATTACTTCTCAATAAAATCAAATCCAATAAACATTCTTTAGCCTCTAAACAAGCATTAAAGTTTTTTATTGTCGATTTTTTGCTGAGAATAAGAAGCGACATTCACACTGATGATAATGGAAATAAATTGAACACATCTATTGAAAAAATTATTAACAAGTACAATTTTAAAAGGGATCTTGATAAAATTACGAAAGAAGTAAATAAAAATGCTCAATATTTGTTCATGACAGTTGATGTATTAAACGATTTGAAACTCTTCATTAAGAATGATCTCAATAAGGAAGAATTTTTATTGGTCGCAGTTGATAATATAATTAATACAATATTAATTAAATATCCCAACATGCCTAAATTACAGACAATGCTTTTGCAACATTACATACTTCATATTCTGTTGAAAAATAATTTTCATTTCAAAGGCTCCCGTGGAATTAATTATTACGATATTTCTCAACAAATCACCGAATATACGAAATTAAATTTTGATAAAATCTTTGCATTGGATTTAATTAGTACAAATTCACGATTAGACAAGTTGACAATGAATTTTGCCCATTTTGAAATTCATTTCTTAACTAATGTCAGCAATAGTTTCAAAAATTTTGATAAAACCGGTATTATTAAACATAAAGATAAAAGAAAATTAAAAGAAATGTTTACTGATTTTATTTATGAATATAACTATTATTTCTTCGATTTAAAAATTACCAGGGCAGAATTGAAATTATACATAGCATCATTTCTTGTGAGTCCAAAAATAGGTCAGCCGATAAATTTCTATGATGTTGAAAATAAGATTTCCAATTGGCTTCTTTGGAAGATTGGTTATTTTCAATTAAAACAACTTTTTAGAATGAAAGACATTCGAGCATTGCTATACAGAAGGGATCATTCAAACATTATCAAAGCCTATTCATTTGATCAAAATTTAAATACCGTCAAAAATTCTAAAGAGACCAGTGAATCTTCAAATGATGTTGCTATTACAGAAGCTACAAATACTGGATCTACAATCACTGACGGTGAAGATATAATATCTAATAAGTTTGGTGATGATAAGAACGGAAATGAATCACCTACAACTAAGAAAGAAAATGTAACTACAGTAGCTTCAGTCTCCAGTACGGAATCTTCTACACATGAAAATGCAAACAATGAATTTGTGGATACAGTACCCACCAAGGATGCAAGTGATCCAGAAAAATTAAAACAACCCTCTTCGAATAATGAAGGGACAATCATTAACGAAAACAAGAAAAACGAAACAACAACTACTCCAAATACAAATTCTGTAACTAAGCCTACAAAGGTGAACGATGATTCAGATAAGGAACAACAGGAAGCAAAAACTGAAGTAATAAAAACAGAGGAGATTGAACCCTCTGGTGCTGATTCTACAGATGTCAAAGCAACCACACCAAGTGCAACTGAAGTAACTTCCACTGTAACAACTCCAGTTAATAAATTACCAAACGCAGAGGCAAAAGATGGTAAAAATGACTTAAATAGTGAAAAAATTAAAGGAACAAATGCAACGTCGACTGTGGAAAAGTTAGAAGAATCTAATTCTGATTCTGTAGTAACTGATCCAAACGGAGGGGATGCTGCAACACAAGTAAAAAAAGAAGTTGAATCCTCTAGTGCTGATTCTGCTATTCAAAAAGAAACCACACAAAGTACAATTAAGGAAAATAATAATATCACAGCTTCAATTAGTGAAACATCAAACTTAGCGACTGCAGAAGTTGAAAGCGATTTAAATAATGCGCATCAATCATCACCAAATGAAGGAACAAATGCAACGTCGACTGAGGAAAAAGTAGAAACGTCTATTTCTGATTCTGGAGCAACTGATCCAAACTCTAATAGTTCATCCAAAAAAGATACAGAAAAAGAAGATAAAAAAGAGGTTGAACCTTCTGCTACTGATTCTACTGATGACAAAGCTACCACACCAAGTGCAACTGAAGCAACTTCTACTGTAACAGCTCCGATAGAAGAAACTCCAACTGTAGAGACTGAAATAGTTGAAAACGACTCAAACAATACGTCACAATTGTCATCAAATGGAGAATCAAGTACAACAGAGGAAAATAAAAAGTCATCTAGCTCTGATTCTGTAATAACTGATTCAAATGAAGGAGTTGTAGCAACACAAGTAAAGAAAGAGGATGAATCATCTAATGAAGAAGCAACCTCACCAACTGTAACTGAAGCAGTTTCTACTGTAATAGCTTTAGTTGATAAATCTCAAACCGTAGAGACTGGTGAAGATAAGGAATCAAATAGTGCGTCACAAGTATCATCAAATGGAGAATCAAATACAACAGGGGAAAATAAAAAGTCATCTAGTTCTGATTCTGTAATAACTGATTCAAACAATAATGATTCAATTGAAGGAGTTGCAGCAACACAAGTAAAGAAAGAGGATGAATCATCTGGTGCTGTTCCTACTGATACAAAAGCAACCACACCAAGAACACTTGAAGAAAATGATATTTTTATACCTCCAGTTACTGAACTTCCCACAGTAGCGAGTGAAGAAGTTGAAAGTGATTTAAAGCAAGCATCGGAATCATCACCAAATGGAGGAACAAATGCAACATCGACTGAGGAAAAGGTAAAAGCACCTAATTCTGATTCTGTATTAACTGATCCAAACGAAGGGGATGCTGCAACACAAGTAAAGGAAGAAATTGAATCATCTAGTGCTGCCCCTACTGATAAAAAAGCAATCACACCAAGTGTAATTAGTGAAAGTGTAACTGAATCAACTCCAATTGTTAAACCTCCAACCGTAGCGGCAGAAGATGATAATAAATCAAATAGTGCGTCAATACTATTATCAAATGGAGCAACTTATCGAAACGGAGGAGATGCTGCAAAACATGTAAAGAAAGAAGTTGAATCCTCTAGTGCTGATCCTACTGATGAAAAAGCAACCACACCAAGTGTAACTGAAGCAACTTCTACTGTAACAGCTCCGCTAGAAGAAACTCCAACTGTAGAGACTGAAATAGTTGAAAACGACTCAAATGGAGCAATTGCGTCACAATTTTCATCAAATGAAGGAACAGACACAGAGTCTATTGAGAAAAAGAAAGAAATATCTAGCTCTGATTCTGGAACATCAGATCCGAACAATAATGGTTCAAATGGAAAGGATGAAGCACCCAAAGATCAGAAAGAGATTGAACCATCTAATGAAGAAGCAACCTCACCAACTGTAACTGAAGCAGCTTCTACTGTAACTGAAGCAGCTTCTACTGTAATAGCTTTAGTTGATAAATCTCAAACCGTAGAGACTGGTGAAGATAAGGAATCAAATAGTGCGTCAAAAATATCATCAAATGGAGCAAAAAATGCAACGTTGACTGAGGAAAAAGTAGAAACGTTTATTTCTGATTCTGGAGCAACTGATTCAAATGGAGGGGATGCTGCAAAACAAGTAAAGATAGAAGTTGAATCATCTAGTACTGATCCCACTGATGAAAAAGCAACCACACCAAGTGTAACTGAAGCAACTTCTACTGTAACAGCTCCAGTAGAAGAAACTCCAACTGTAGAGACTGGAATAATTGAAAACGACTCAAATGGAGCAATTGCGTCACAATTATCATCAAATGAAGGAACAGACACAGAGTCAATTGAGAACAAGAAAGAAATATCTAGCTCTGATTCTGGAACATCAGATCCGAACAATAATGGTTCAAACGGAAAGGATGAAGCACCCAAAGATCAGAAAGAGATTGAACTATCTAATGAAGAAGCAACTGCATCAACTGTAACTGAAGCAGTTTCTACTGTAATAGCTTTAGTTGATAAATCTCAAACCGTAGAGACTGGTGAAGATAAGGAATCAAATAGTGCGTCACAAGTATCATCAAATGGAGAATTAAATACAACAGGGGAAAATAAAAAGTCATCTAGCTCTGATTCTGTAATAACTGATTCAAACAATAATGATTCAAATGAAGGAGTTGCAGCAACACAAGTAAAGAAAGAGGATGAATCATCTGGTGCTGTTCCTACTGATACAAAAGCAACCACACCAAGAACACTTGAAGAAAATGATATTATTCTACCTCCAGTTACTGAACTTCCTACAGTAGCGAGTGAAGAAGTTGAAAGTGATTTAAATCAAGCATCTGAATCATCACCAAATGGAGGAACAAGTGCAACATCGACTGAGGGAAAGACAACATTTAACCCTGATTCTGGAGTTACTGATCCAAACCATAGTAGTTCAAACGCAGGAACTTCATCAGCAGATGTTTTGAAACAGGATGCATCCTCTGGTACTGATCCAGCTGATGAAGAATCACCCACACCAAGTGTATTTGAAAAAGATGATGCTGACAAACCTGCGGTTACTGAAACTCTAACCATAGAGTCTGATAAAGTTGAAACCGATTTAAATAGAGATTCAAAATCATCATCAAATGAAGAATCAAATGCTTTATTACCTAGCGAAAAGAAAGAAACGTCTAACTCTGATTCTGGAACAACTGAAACAACATTAACTACAATTGTAGAACCAGTAAGTGTAACTCCAAATAAAGAAAATACAAACACAAATTCTGCAAGTGGGGCTTCAAAAGTAGAGAATGATTTAGAAATGGCTCAACAAGGATCATTAAATGAAGATACAACAACAACAACAACAACAGTAAAAACAGTAACAGAACAAGTAGTATCTGTTGATGATTTAAACAATGCCCAAACATCAAAGGAAGTTGAAAAAATAATTCCAGAAGTGATTAAAAAAGAAGAAACATCTAGTGATATTCCTGATGTATCAGTTGCACAACCATTAGCAAACAAGAAAAAGGATGAATCCGTTGATACTCTTCCTCTAGTAACTGATTCAAGTATTACGGCTGAAACTTCAAATTCTACAAATACAGATTCCGTGAAAGACAGAATAAAAGCAAAAGTGACGAATTCTAATGTTACACCATTTAAGCAAATAACACCAACTAGAATTCCAAGATTCATAATACAGAAGATTTCTGGTAAAGAGTTTTCAGCTACAGTTTTGATAAACGGTACCTTTCCACTATTAAATTCTACCAAAAATTGGCCCTTCACGAACTCTACACTTCAAATGCATCAAATTGATCTCAATATCACTCAAACGAATGGAGCGTAAGAACACATTTTTTTTCATTCATGTATAATTTTTATAAGAAATATAATTTATAAATAAAATTTATAAATAAAATTTTTCGCTAAATAATAAAATGTTTAATAAAAATAATAAAAGATTGTTTCTGTATATTATATAAATGATGTATTTTAATTTTATATCATGATTTTGGAAAATAAGAAGGCAATTAAATTACTTCACTATGTGTATAAAAAAAATATATATATATTTACAAACTAGAAATCCGTAAATGCTTTAAATTGCACTCTCTTGTGCAAATTCCTGATTCGCTTTTTCCGTTTTAATGTATATATTTCCAGAGCAACCTGATTTAAGATTCAAATTGACATCTGTTATTTTCTTGTTTCTCATAAAATTCTCAACATCTTTATTTTTCATTATTACTTCCAATACTTGTTCGGTGGAAAAAGTTTCCAAGTCTTGTCGTGTAATTTTCACGAACGTTAAATATGAAACAGTATTGTTCATCTGAAAAGAATACAATACTTTATTTATTATATTCTTAAAATATTTTTATTTTAATAATAATAAATATTGAATTTGAAATGGAATTATTATTATTATTATCATTTCGTAATTAAAAAAAACACAATGAAAAGAAAGAATTAAAAAATACTTACAAAAACACGTAGTCGCATATTATAAGTCATATCAATTTGTGGCCAAGATTGTTCAAGAACATCTTTGTCCCATTGTATTGTTTTGTCATTTGACATTCGATGAGGAGCCGAACAAAATCCAGACCATAATTCTGACGTAAAATGAGGAGCTAATGGTGCTAACATTATTAATTGGGTAGCTAATGCTCTTTCGAATTGTGGACTTCTTAAGAGACACAATTTTGATACTTTACGTAAACTGAAAAAACGAAAAGTCATTTTAATTTATATTTAAGTCGTTAAGTAATAATTATTTATTTGACAAATAAATTTCCAAATCTATAATTATATACCATGCAAATATTAATTACGATAAAGTGAATTTAAATTTTTATTCAACGAACCTGTTCGTAAGGCCTTGCATTTTTGATATCGCGACACTTAATTGTTGAGACTGAGTAATATTAAAAGTAACTCCATCAATATAAAAATTTCTACTGTCAAACATATAAGAATCTTCTTCTACAAATTGTTTTTCTTCATGATTTTTGCTTAAGTCTTCCTCCGTTAACATTTTCCTTAATCTTATAAAATCCCTAATCAATAACCAAAGTCTCTTCTGCCAATTCAAAATGCCAGGAAACGCTGTAAATATTTTTCAAATAGTAGAAATAAATTCAAATATAAATTTTATTTAATTAATATTATTTTTTATTAGCTGAATCAAATAAAGTAAAATAATTACTCACTGTCCATTGACCATTTTCGATGAGACGTCGGAGCCACATCGGCAAGAATCAATAATCTTATAGTATCAGCACTGTAATTAGAAATCATCTCAGAAGGATCGACACCATTATATTTAGATTTTGACATTTTTTCCCATTTATGTTTAACCGGAAGATTCGTTTCTTTGTCAATGTAATCTTTACCAAGTTTCTGAACTTGTTCAGCTTTAAGGTACTTGCCAGTTTCTGCCTCTTGAAAAGACAAACCCTTTACCATTCCCTGAACTAAAAGCTGTTTAAAAGGCTCTTGAGTAGGCACAAGACCCTCCGAGTAAAGAAAGTGATTTATAAAACGAGCGTAATATAAATGTAACGCAGCTAAAATAATACATGTTTCATAAATAAATTTAAATTTCATAAATTAAAAATATATTTTATTATTAAATTACCGTGTTCCTTTCCACCGATATAGAGATCAACAGGTAAATTTTCCTTAGCTTTCTCCCGCGAAAACATTTCCTTTTGATTTTTTGGATCGATAAATCTGATAAAATACCAGGAACTATCGACAAATGTGTCCATTGTATCGGCTTCTCTCACCGCATCTTTACCGCAATTTGGACACGTGGTTTTCAACCATTCGGTAGCTTCGGATAGAGATGCTATTTTATCGCTCGAAGAATGATTTATTTTTGGCAAAATAACAGGAAGATGATCCCTGGGAACTGGTCGAGGACCACAAGTATCACAATGAATAATTGGAATTGGAGTTCCCCAATATCGTTGTCTAGAAATGAGCCAATCTTTAATACGTTGACTCACAGGATATCCACCAATTTTCAATTTTCTCGCCTCGAGCATTATTTCATTACGTTTTAATTCTCTCTCCTCATTGCTAAATTGTTTTTCAAATTCATATTGAATTCCAACAGTTTTACAAAATTCTGCGTCTTCCTCAGAGGCTATGGGAATTCCCAAATGATCATCTCGATGTGATGAGAAATTAATGAGATTTGTAATAAATATCGGTAATTCTTCTTTTGTGAAAGGATTAACAATTTTAGAGTCTAAAATTTGATAACCATCCACTGTCTCAAATTCTTCTTGTTTAGTAAGTTTACTAAGAAGATTATTATTTGAAATTGCTAAGAATTTCGCATCTTTTATAAATTCAGGTTTATCTGTCCAGAGTGTGAGACTTTTCGGATATCCTTCAACTTTGGAAATTAATTCAAATTTAATATTCGTACCATTACATTCGCCAATCCAATGTTCTTGAATTTTTATAATATCTCTCCATTCAGTTAAAATAGGATCTTTCAAACCGTCTAATAATTGTCTAAAATAAAAAAGAGAATTAAATTTTCATAAAAATAAAAAATAAACTTAATACTTACTTGGAAAAAGCCGTTGTTTTAATAAACCATTGTTTTAGCAGTTTCTTTTCAACTTTGGCGCCTGATCGCCAGGAACGATTGTTTTCATCAACTTGTTCATCGGCTAGAACGGTTTGATCAACAGGATCCCAATTCACGTATGACTCGCTCTGATAAACTAGTTCTTTCTCAAATAGTTTAATGAAAAGTTCTTGCGTCCATTTGTAATATTCTGGGTCACATGTGGAAAATTCTCTGTCCCAATCAAATAAACAGCCTAATTTTTTTAATTGCTCTCGCATTGATTTAATATTTTGATTCGTCCATTCTGCAGGATCAATTTGTCTTTCGATTGCTGCATTTTCGGCAGGCAAGCCAAACGCATCCCAACCCATTGGGTGAATAACATTTTTTCCTGTTGAAATACAGATATGAAGTCAATTATTTATGAATTTTAAAATGTTTACAATAAAATTGTAAATGTTACATTGAATCAATGACAATTTCAGATATAGAAAAAAACCTTTACCATTCAATCTATGGAATCGTGCAACAGAATCACTAATTGCGTAAACACGAACGTGTCCCATATGAAGGGAACCGGATGGATATGGAAACATTGAGAGTACATAAAATTTATCTTTCTCTTTATCATTTTGACTTTGACTCGCTAAATTTACTTTTTCCTTCCAGTAATTTTCAATTTTGTGTTTTATGTCAGTATTAAATTCCTCACGCTAAAAATGAAAAATAGACTTTATTAATAAATAAATTATTATACAAGTTAATTAATATAAAAACTAATTAATAAATTATCATTAATAAATTGCACTATGACAAATTTTTTTAATTTTCTTAAAATTAAAAAATTTTTCTATAATTACTAATGAAACAAAAGAACAATATTTTTCACTATTAAATTAGAAATAAATAATAATAAACATAACTTATTTACACTTTTTACAAAATAATTTGCGGCTAAATTATTAACGTAACCTCAAATTTTTACTTACCCATAAACCCACGCCAGCTGACGCATATGTTCGAGAAATTTGGTTAATAATAACATTATTAATTAATTTTGCAGTGCTCCTTCTTACAATCACGTTATATTTCATAATTATATTTAAATTCACTTATACGAAAACACAATGGAAATATTTATTTATATATACCTATGTAGCAGACGATTTTTTGAGAAACAGGTACACATTACACAACACTAGTCAAATGAAAAACTTTTAAATATAATTTAATATTTTTAACAAATATAATGGATTTTTTATAAAGTTAGAAATATTAAATCGTTTTAAAAAATATTTATTGAAAGTTAATTCATAAAATTGTAATTTATCAAGGAAATAAATTAAAAATTTTAAAAATCGGAAATTGATTGGTAAAACTTACGTAGTAATCCGAACCTAACCTCTCTTTTTTCGCTGGTCAGCGTATTATAAACAACTTGGTGAGTGCATATTTCTCTATTTTAATCAAAAAATATCGAAATAATCATTTGTTAAAAAAGACTGAAATTATTATTTAAAGGTACTGTTAAATATTTTGTCCTTTTTAACAAAAATATTTTTAAGTTACATTGTAAAATAGCAAGGATAAAAGTTGTTTCTAGCATGGGAGAGAGGTTATGACAACGTTTGTCATTTATTCTCTTGAAATAACTTTTATTAAACTTTAATTTATATTTTTGTTATTCAAATGCTTTGTTGAGATTGTTATGTTAACGTGGGAATGAAATATTACTTGTATTGTTTACTACTTATGACAGGTGCAACATAACCTTAATTGCCTAAAGTAGTTTCATACTCCATGTTTTTAATTTATTTATAAACTTATGTTCAATATCTTTATAAGTAAAATTTGAAAATAACTGAAAACTTGTTTCAATTTTCTTCTATTGTTAATTAAACTGATTTCTATATTCACAGTGCAAAATGGGGAAGAGAAATAATATGATCCCGAATGGCCATTTCCACAAGGATTGGCAACGCTTCGTAAAGACCTGGTTCAACCAACCAGCACGAAAATTCCGCAGAAGGGAAAATAGAATTAAAAAGGCACGTTCCCTTGCCCCCAGGTATGTAATAATTGTATTTTTATAACAATTAAGCTGACACTTTTAACTAGACTAATTTTTATTTTGTTACTATCAGTTTTCTTTATATACGTCATTAATATAAATACAATTTATCATTAATCACTGCAGAAAGATAATTTTTTAAATTAATTAATTTCTCGAATGTTTTCTATCTTATAAATATAAATTACATTTTTAATCTTTGGTAAATATGTAAAAATTATTTTTACAGGCCAACAGAACTTTTGAGGCCAGTGGTTCACTGCCCCACTATTAGATATCACTCGAAAATTCGAGCTGGAAAGGGTTTCACTCTTGCTGAATTGAAAGCAAGTGGCTTGAATAAACATTTCGCAAGAACTATTGGCATTGCAGTTGATCCCAGACGAAGAAACAAATCCGTCGAATCTCTGCAGAAGAATGCTCAAAGACTTAAAGAATACAGAGCCAAGTTGATTCTCTTCCCATTGAATGAGAAGAAGGTAAATTTCCAGAAATTTAGTTTAATTAATGAAAATTTAATCAATTTTATTCTCTGTATTTTCTATCATTTATCGTGTTAATTTAAAAATTCACTATTTTCATTTTCTTTTTAGCCGAAGAAGGGAGAAGCTACCGAAGAAGAACAGAAGGTAGCTGTTCAATTTAAGGGACAAATTATGCCTTTCAAACATCAAGCCCCAGCGAAGGCTAAAGCTAACGTATTAACAGACGATGATAAGAAATTCTCAGCGTATGTTACACTTCGCAAAGCTAGAGCAGATGCACGTTTAGTTGGAATTCGAGCGAAACGCGCAAAGGATGCTTCAGAAAATCCCGATGATGTGACGAAAGTTGCATCAACAAAGGAGAAGAAAGCTAAAAAGTAAACACCATTAACTTTGTCATTTTCTATTATATAATAAACTGAAAATTCCAACAACCAGTTGACTTTTGCTTTCCAGTTATTTAACAAATAGAAATAAAATTAAGAAAGATTTCAATTGAAAAATAAAATCACGAAAAGGCGAAAATAATTAAAAACTAAGTTTTGAGTAAACATAATTTTTTTTTATTATACGAAATAAATTTAGATAAATTCAAAATATACATTTACCCGTAATTTTTGTAGCGTACTTTTTTTAAAAAAAGAGATCTCAATTTTATCTTTATACAAATAAATATTTTTAAAAATCTTTAAAAAAAAAGAGTACAACTATATAACGTTTTTAATTTAAAAAAAATGTAAATGACTGCCAGCAGTCAGAATTTAAGTTTAAAAATGTTTTAGTAATATTAAATACTTTAATCTTCAACTTTGATCACTATTAACGAGTGCTTCGCAAAAAAATAATTATCAAAATGTTTAACTCTACAAGTGGCATACTAACAAATACTATCAGCCTTTGTACGTTAGAATATTACGTTTCTCTTTTTGGATTTTTTATCAGTAAGTGAAATTAATAGGGATTATCTAACTGAAAAATTAAAGCCTTGATCGACGCAAATAATTATCCAGTTGTGCCAATTGTTGAAGAAATCCTTCGTTTGGATGAATATCTCTTCCTTGACGAACAAGTTTTATAGCATCAGCAGCCAACATGTTTCTTTTTATCATGAGAAATGCTAAGACACAGGTTGCACTTCGTGAAACTCCCACGAGACAATGAACGTATACTTTTCCTAAAATATAAATATTCAATTAGAAATGGATAAAATTTATTTCATTGCAAAATTAAATTTTTGTTCAATTTACTCTACATAAATTTGCAAATCATTTTTTTTAAATCATAGAAAAAGCGGCATACCTCCGGAACTTAAAGCATCTTCAATGAAATCAGCAGCAGTTTGAAAATACTGACTAATATCTTGTGATGGACAATCCAAAATAGGCAAACCCAGATATTTTATCGGTGTATCGATATAATAACATCTGTCCGTTCGACAAAATCCGAATTTCTTACCTTCAGCACAATTCAATAAATGCGTTATTTTCAATCTGTCCAATAAGTAAGGTTTGTTTTTTGCAGTTTCACTGTAAAATATTTAAATTAACATTTAAACAAAAAAACAATCAAGCGTTTTTTGTTACATAAATTACACACTTTAAGTTTTAAAAAATTAGCAACTAGAAAATTGTGTCACAAAACACTAACAAGTCTCCAAGAAAAATGTTTGGATAAACTTCATCGCAATCAATATTTTGCTGTAGACGATAATATTCTTTTTCATCAATATTGGGATCAAATCCTGGCAATGGTGTGTATTGTCTCCTTTTTGTTAAAAAAATTGCCTCCGCCAAATGACGTCTCGTTGTTTCTCCACCGACTAAGAACTTTTGAAAGTCCTGAGAAAAAAAGTTTTAAATGTTCAAACATTTCTAATTAAACAAAAATTAATTTAAATTATTTTTATTTTAAATTGAAAATGACGTCATTATTTTTGAATTGAAATTGATTATCTTTGAAAATATTAAATAAAATAATAATAGATAATATACACTAAATATAATGATAATAATAATAATAATAAAAAATCAACAATATGTAAATAACTCACACTGTGAAAAAAGATTATTCATTATATTAAAAATATAATAAAGATTGTAAAATTGTCAGTCATTCAGACAAACATTCAAGGTATATTTTAAATTTATAACTGAAATAATTAAATGAAAAAAATGAATAATTACGCAAAGTTGTGACAATTTTAGGTTATAATTTTTGCACACATATTATTTAATAAATAACAACTTACCCTGTCCCGATCTCTCCATGTTCTCTGCATTTTATATTTTACAAGTTTTTGTAACAAATATAAGATTTCACGAAAACCTTCAAACACAATAATAAACGTTTATTTTTAAATATTCTTACGAAACTTTTTTGAGGAATTCGCAACAGCTTATACAATAATCAAAATAAAATTTTGATCGGAGATTTAAAAAAAAAACTGAATTATTTACCAGATAAAATGACTTCTATAAAATTCAAGACAATTCTATATAGATAAATTACGTTTTACTTTATACCAACTATTGTTATTTCAATAATAAATATATAGTAATATGACATTGACAGTCAAATGAATACAAAAACAATAAAATGACTCTCGTTGTCAAACTGACGACTAATGGCGACTCGCGTAGTATTTTGAAGTGCGCGGCAAATTTTTAAACCGTTCTCAATTTTTGATTTTTTATTGATCTTTTCTTTTTGTAATTCAATAAATATAATAATTAATTACTTATATTATTATATAAGAAATTAATTTAACTATATGTAAATATAGTTAATGAATACTTTAATCGAAATAACGTACTAAGTACGTTAATGATAATAGCAAAATTATTTAATATTAATTTTCAAAAAATTTTAACTAAAAATTTCTAATCAAAAAATTTTTTTTTAATATTAATATTAACAATTATTAAATATTATTTTGAAGTTATTTTCAAATACTCACTTAAACGAAATAGATTCTTGAAATATTGTTTAAATATAAATGTTCATTAAATATATAATAATAATATATGTAAATTATTTAAACAAATACTTTTAAAATCAAAAATTGTTTTTCTCGTAAAACTCCTGTTGCTTTGATCAATCTCGATGTCGATGTAAAACTGCTTCAGTCAATAAATATTTTTTTTTGCATTTTTAGTCATTATGCCTTATCTCGATAATTATTCCCCCCACAAAAACTAATTACAATTAAGAAGTATAATATTCTGGTTTTGCAGAAATATAACTAAACAGTAAAAAAAAATGTTTTCACTTATTTAAAAAAATTTTTTTCATTTATTTTTCTCTTTTTTATATAATATAATATATATAAATTTAAAAATAGAACAATTTCGTCTTACTGAATTAGAATTAAAAAAAAACCCTATTTTGAAACGTCGCATTTTTCACGTTTCCATTTTAGTCCTAATAAAAATTTGCATATATAGTTTATAAAAGGCTAGTCTCAAGGTAAACTGCGTGATGTCGGGTATCTAGAATTATAATATTTTTCCATCGCATACCGGAAGAATAGAACTGTATAAATAAACAATAAAAATTTATAATAATATAAATATATAATTATTATTATAAACTTTTTTTTCAGTTCTATTCTTTAAACGTTCGCGCAATTTTTAAATGTCGATTTTTCATCCTGTATCATTAAATTTGAATCCTTTAAATCACTTTTAGTTGATTTTTTTGAAGAATTTTTATTTTGCACTGATTCAGATTTTGTTTCTTCTTTTGTATGACGCCATTTCATTCTTCGATTTTGAAACCAAACCTTCACCTTCAAAAATGGAAAAAAAATTATTATTATTTTTCATTTGAAAAATAAAAGTTCAAAAAATTATTTTATTTATGTTTAATATTTCATAGTATCTATTAATTTATTACTTGATTTGATTAATTTCTGTTTAATTTAAATGTTTTTATGGTAAAAATTAAAAATAAGGAGTAATTAAATTATTTTAGAATTATAATTTAATAAAATAATAAATTATATTTATAAATAAATAAAATTACTTGTGCATCAGTGAGGCCTAAAGTAGCAGCTAATTGTCGTCTGTCTGGTTTCGTTATGTATTTTTGAAGAGAAAATCTTCTTTCTAATCCTTTTCTTTGCAGGGAACTAAACACTGCCCTGGACCAAGATCGTTTTCTTCTACTACTTACATCTTTTACATTGGAAATATTTGCACCATTTGAAACTATTGGAACTGTTGAAAAATAAAAATAATTTCTTTTTTTTTCTTAAAAAAAAATTTTATTAACACCTATAACAACTTCAAAAAGTTAAAAATTCAATCTATTTTTGAAAAAAATGTCCAAAAAATAATTGAAATATAATGAGAAAAACGAAAAAATGAAAAATAATCCATTAGGTATGAAGTAAAATTAAAAAGTAAAATTTAATACAAAAAAAAAATTTCTTTACACAGTGAATAAAAAATACGTATAGAATTTTATTGGAGAAAAGTCATTGTTAAAAAAAAATTAATAAAAGAAAAGAATTGAGAGTAAATCTGATGGAGAAAAAATTAAAGAAAAAAATTTTCTGAATTTGATATGCGTGCGTATAAAGTATCAGCACGTGAGTTTATTTTTCTAAGGAAAAAAAAGGAGATCTTTAGAGAGATTTTTGGAATCAATCTTTTAAGAAGCATACAGTAGGATTATAACTAACCATTAAATCACCCAAAGCAAACCACTGTTTATAACAGATATAAACGCACAGTGGCACTTAAGATGTCGTTTAAACACAGACAGGAAATTCGGGAATACACTTTCAAGTAAATAATTTATTCTCTACTCTTGTATATAATGTAGAAAAAGACAAAATACTAACACATATGGTAGCATTTGTTAATGATACAAGTGTATAATCATTAAGTCATAAAATAAAAAAAAAATGTTATCATTTGAAATTTTATTATTTTTTTTTATTATTATTTATATTGTCTATTATTTTACTTTATCGAAAATATTATACTATTGAATGTTAAAAAAATATAAAAATATTATACTATTGAATATTAAGAAAAATATAAAAATATTATACTATTGTATATTAAAAAAAATATTATAAAATATTATTATTTAACACATTATACTCACTGTAAACTTAAAAGTATCAAATTGAACCAAAAATTTGAAATCAATTTGATTCTTTTAGTATCAATCTGATACTTCTAAGTTTGTGCTATTACCAAAAATATCAAAAACCAAATAATTATATAAAAAACTGAAATAAAAAATTTTATTGATTATTTATTATATACTTACGTCTTGGAATTGGTCGAACGGGGGATGGTCGATAAATACTTGTGTAGTTTTCAATTGAGGAGTTATGAAAATGATTGGAATTTGTAATTGCAATAGAGCCTTGCATGAAATTTTGCTTATAAGGACATGGCACACAATCGCGAAAGACATCACACTTCATACAATTTCCGCTAAATGATTTTGCTCCAGTTGGAAAAAAATGTACCGTCATCGGCCTCAAATAATCTATAAAACAATTAATAAAAATTAGTTTTGAAAAATTTTTGATTTAATCAAAGAAAACTGCGTGTAATAAATTATTATTGATTATACTTTCTCATCAATATTGACGAGAATGTAAAAAGGAACAGTAAAATAGAAAAATTATTGCAAAAAAGTTTACCTGCTTTTTTTAAACAAATTTCATTAGATAATATTCGATCCACTCCAAATGTCAATTGCTTTGAACTACTTCCACTTTCAGGAACATTTTTAATATTCACTGTATCCATAATGTAGGCACTATTCACTTTTTCAAGCACTTTTATTTATTATAATCGAAAAAAAATTTCTCATAATTTTTTTTATCAGTCAAAAATTCATTTTCAAAAGTAAAGTAAAATATTAATAAAATTTCAAATTATTGAAAAAAAATTTCATTCAAGAAAATAATATTCTACGGTAAAGTAGAAAATTTGATTAATAGTATAAATTTCTATTATAAAATAGGTGCAATTTTCACGGGGAAAAAAGGACAAAAATTGAATTTGAGAAAAATTAAACTATATAAATCGTAAAAATTGATTTAATTTAATTTTAATTTAATTATGCTTCAATAGTCTCATGGAGGAGTATAATTAATTTTTACTTTTGAGTAAAAGGAGATTCAATGAGGAGACGATTATATAAAGCGATTTTGGAATTGACACGATCAAGAATGAAGCTAAATAAGCGTTAAGGACGTAAATGAACAAGGGTAGAGTTTTCAAGACATCTCGAGGATTTCCCGCCCGAAAAAACATCATCTTAACTTGCAACAATCTCAACATCATGATTGGCTTTAGAAAACGAGGTGGGCGTTGCTTTTAAGATACAAACTCGAGTACCCGGGGGTGATCTTCTCTTCGGATGCTGTGAAAATAAATACTTGGTTGCATATTGTTTCGGGGAAAGCGATGAATCTATTCTATAAAGGCTTATTACATTTGCTCAAAACATTCTGGGTTAATCGATAAATTTATATTATCATTTTTTTCTCTTTTTACAAAAATATTCGAATATTTAAAAAAAATCCTATTCTAATATTTTTTTTTTAATAAAAATTTAAATTTGGTCACTTTTTCGAAAAATAAACAGCAAGTTTGTTACATGACTGTTACACAATTGTTACAATGAAATATTATATATAACTCGTCTTGCATAATATGTAAATTTTACATAATTGTCACAAAAGTATACGTAAGTTACATAATTGTTACATAATTGTTACATAACACTGGAAATATTAATAACTTGTTGTTGCATTATACCGTTCTGTTACTATTACATCACAGAATATTATATTCAACAAAAGTTATATTCTGTAAGTGTCAGTTAAATGTATATAACATAATAGTTACATAATATTTAACTCCCTTCCCTAAGTATTATTTTCTGGTTATATAACAGTTACGAAAAATCCTTTAGCAGAAAATTCTTTTTCTGAGAAAAATTAAATATTACTAACATTTAATAATTTATTACAATAATATAAATTATAAACTAATATAAATAAATAAATATAACATTTCAAAAATATAATAAATGTTAAAATTGCTAAAATATAATAATGTTATTTAATTTGTAACAAATAAATGAAATAAATAAAAATAGAAATTCAATTTGATTGAGGAATATAATAATTGCATTTTATCATATTGTAGTTTATGCAAAAAATGGACGAAAGTGATATAAAATTTGAACGTTAAAAGGAAATTGCATTTCCAACTGTATTTCGTAAAAGCCATATGGTTAACTTTATATACAAGACTTTTATGTATACAGTCACTTAGTTGTTTATTTGAAGAGCCATGTTTAAAGCACGCCACAAACCCACACGCCAGGAATCTTTCTTTTGAATATGTACACTTTCGTTCTTCTATTCGATTTTATTAGGTTTTAGCATTTTCCCTATATTCTGGAATATCATCTGCATTTGTAAATTTAAATAATCGACCGAACTCTCGCTACTTTTTAATGTACTTTCAAATCTATGTTAATCAAATAATTCCCAATGTGTGAAAACAATAATTTTTGTTTACAATTTTCAGTAATTATGGAAAATATATTTTTTATTTATATACTTTAAATGTATTTTTAATACTTTTTTTTAGTTCAACAAAATCTGAATAATTTGAGTAATTTAACGCTAATTTCTTCATTAATAGATTAATTATTTCGACTAATTTTTATTGTCAAAAATGACTAATTTAAAGTAGAAAATTGTAATAATTCAGTTTGTACAGTTTACTACTAATTTTAGTCATTCTGGCCTAAAAATTAATCAAAACGGTCGTTAATTAATTATTAATTTAATGTCACTGTCGAGTTATTCGGAAAAATTACAAAATTCATATTTTGGGATCATTTTTACAGTTTTTCGCTTTTTTTTACATTAAAATACTACTTCAATCACTGTAAACTTAAAAGTATCAAATTGATACCAAAAGTATCAAATTGATTCCAAATTGTTGGATCAAAATTTATTAATCTACTGAAATAGTATTTCAATGTTAATAATCACTGTAAACTTAAAAGTATCAAATTGATTCCAAATTTTTGGATTAGTTTAATAATTTTGGTATCAATTTGATACTTTAAAGTTTTCAGTGATTATTAACATTGAAATACTATTTCAGAAGATTAATAAATTTTGTGAGTTGTTTTTAATTTGAAGAAGAAAATCAAAAGAATTCACTTTTACCGACTCAACATATTCATCGGTAGCAACCGATACGTGCTGCTATCTAACAAAATTCTTCAAGTTTAAAACTCTGACAGTCACAATTTTTTTACTGTATTTCTCTCGCATCACATATATTTACTTTTACAAAATTAAATTCTTTCTACTTCTTCATCAGATTAATAACAAGAAGAATAATTTCAGTAAAAACACAAAATTTAACAAAATAAGAAAAAAAGAAACTTATACTTTGAATTATTGAAAATATAATAAATATTAATTTTGATGAATACAGAAACTGTAATATATGTTTCGATCGAAAATAAATTATAGGACATAAAATATATCTAAACTTGAATTTATTTTAATCAAATATATATTGACTATTTTTACATAAATTCATTCCTATAGGAGACACGTGTCTCATTTTATAAAAAAAACACTCTTCAGTGAATTTCGAAAATTATTTAAAAAAAAAAAATTCTCTTATATCAAATTATAAGCCAGTTAATTTTATTCAAAAAAGAAGAAATAAACAATTAAGAGAAAAAAAGTTAACTTGTGTAAAATTTTGTAACTCAATAATAAATTTTAATGCCTATGGTAAAACTTGAAGAAAAAAATTTGAAAAATTTCTTTTATTAAACTCTTTTTGTCCGCGATTTAAAGTTTTTGAGTTAAAATTGAAAGATGCCCATTATGAATGAACTATGCTCGTATGTGGGACCTTGATGTGTAATTTTAAAACAGTCGCCCTTCGGAAGAGACTCGCTAACGCATACGATGTGTGTATACGATCCAGGTTCCCACTATGATATATATTCTTATATGCACCGTGATAGCTTCCTAAAATAACAGTAAAATAATTTAAAAAAAAAAACGAGAGAAAAACAAAACAAAAGTTCTTTGTTTCAAAACTTGGAAATGCAAAATCATTAAACTTCGAAATGTTTTAGTTTGTTGCCAATATTAGCTTCAGTTGGTGGTAATTTGAAATAATATTCTTATTTAACGGTAGCATAAGAAGTTAGCTTCAATTAATGGTAGTTCCAAATGGCTTCAATTAATGGTAGTTCCAAATGAAGAGAACTTCAATTAATAATAATTCAAATATAAAACAGCTTCAATCAATGAATTTTCCAAATAAACAACTTCAATTAATAATAGTTCTAAATGAAGAGACCTTCAATTAATGATAATTCAAAGATAAAATAGCTTCAATCAATGAATGTTCCACATAAACCTTACTTCAATTAATGGTAGTTCGAAAATTCAATTAATGGTAGTTTCAAATGAAGAAAATGTAGTTTCAAATAAATATACCTTCAATTAATAGTAGTTCAAATGAATACAGCTTCTGTTAATGATAGTTCCAAATGAAGAAAATGTAGTTTCAAACAAATATATCTTCAATTAATAGTAGTTCAAATGAATATAGCTTCAATTAATGGTAGTTCCAAATGAAGAAAATGTAGTTTCAAATAAATATATCTTCAATTAATAGTAGTTAAAATGAATATAGCTTCAATTAATGGTAGTTCCAAATGAAGAAAATGTAGTTTCAAACAAATATATCTTCAATTATTAGTAGTTCAAATGAATATAGCTTCAATTAATAGTAATTTGAAACATCAGCTTCGATTCTAATTTCAAATAAGAATGTCATTTAATGATTGTGTGAGTAGCTTCAATTAATAGTCGTTCAATTCAACATAGTTTCAATGAATGGTAGTTCCAAATGAAGAAAATGTAGTTTCAACACAAATATATCTTCAATTAATAGTAGTTCAAATGAATATAACTTCAATTAATGGTAGTTCCAAATGAAGAAAATGTAGTTTCAAATATATCTTCAATTAATAGTAGTTCAAATGAATATAGCTTCACTTAATAGTAATTTGAAACATCAGCTTCGATTCTAATTTCAAATAAGAATTTCATTTAATGATTGTGTGAGTAGCTTCAATTAATAGTCGTTCAATTGAACATAGCTTCAATGAATGGTGATTCCAAAAAATCCAAATTTCAATTAATAGATAGTTCAAATGAACATAACTTCAATTAACAGAAGTTCCAAAAGAACCAAACATCAGTTAATCGTCATTTGAAATATTAGCTTCAATTTCTGCTAATTTAAAATAAGAATTTCATTCAATATTTGTGTGGTTTGTTAATTTCAATGAATAGTAGTTCAAACAAACATATCTTCAATTAATAGTGCTTCCATAATATGATACGAAACATCAAAGAATTAATCCTAATTTCATATATTACTTTCAAATTAATTGAAATTTGAAATATGAACTTCAATTTCTGGTGAATAAATAATTGTTTCATTTACTGATTGTCTGAGTTGTTAGCTATAATTATTAGTAGTTCAAATGAACATAGCTTCAATTATTGATGACAATCTGAAATACGACATACGAGCAAAATATCAAAAACTTTTCATTTTTAATGTAAAATTTTGAAGTATTACGCGTCATTATAATATAATCAATATGATACGAAATATTGCAATTATTAAGTATGATAATAATCAATGATGTATTAAAAATTTTCGCACATATTCGCTATAGGTATACGTAAAATGTTTCATGACTCAACGCACGAGAATATGTATATAAATAGTATGACGAGTACCTACATATAATGTGCGGGACTTTCTGCGGATTATTATTGTATACATATACTGATAGTGATGTATATATATATATATTCCTACAATATATGATGAGTCCACGTGTAAAGAGTATACAATATGCAACATTACATTGACTTGCGATAGATATATTTGTGTGTATCGCCACAGAGGAAGAGTGTGTATTTTTCTTTTTCTTTTCATCTCCTTCTTCCCGTATTCCTTGAACACTCTTGTGTTCAACAAGTCAAAGACAAGTCAAAGCACGCTATACTCTGTGGGTGTTGGCAGACAAAGACCTACCGCGATCAAACACACCGGTGCATTTTGCAGTTGTCTTGTCAGTTTCTAAAGTATCGCGAATTCATTCAGTTCTCATTGTGTGTTTTGTGCGCGACAAAATCAAGTGCCTATTGATCATTTTTTATATTTGTTGTTGTTATTATTCTTTTTGTTATTCTTTCTTTTTTATATATAATGCAAACAATGGAAAATGCTTTCTGTATTGAAAATAAAATGCCAATCTTTATCACTTCAAGTGCGTGGAAACAGATGAAACTATAACAAAAAACAAAAACACTGCTAGAGAGGGATAAAGAAAGAAGCACACGCGAGCACGTGACATTCGCCAGGGAAGATGATGATGACAGTTCATCGAACAGTACAAATCGATTGCGATAACAAATACATTGACATCAACAATACAGGTATATTTTTTTTTTTATTAATTCATGTCTTGATTGAGAAAGTATCAGTTTTATTTCAGCAATATATCAGTAATCCTCTCCTCATCATTTTTATTCACCGGGTATGTTTTTTTTCTTTTGCTTTATTAACAAAGAAATTGCAAATAAATTTCATTCTGAACATTGCAGCAATATTGTCTCCATATTCTTCTGCCCTTGTATTTAATAATCAGAATTAAATAATCACTTTTGTTGCATTTCGCCTTTAGGTAACATTGAGGAAACATTCGGGTAATATTGCAGTTTAATATTGAGGTAATATTGCCTCGCAATATTGCAAATAGTCTTTTTGAATTTGCCTCAATATTGCAAATAATCTAATTAAAATTAATTTAAATAAAAAAGAAGAAAAAGAAGAAGAAGATGTAAAAATTCCACGTCTGGAGTTAAAATAAAACGCTATTTGTTTATTTAATTCTCGATAGAATTTTTGTTCTCCTCAAAACTTTATAATTTGTTATTCAAAAATAATTTTTGTATAAAAATTAATATCCCTTTTTTGAAATCGAATATAATGAAAAATGTATGAAATATAAACAAATTAGAATTTACGAATGCCAAGAATGGCTAAGAATAGAAGAATATTATATAAAAATTCATGTCAATAAAGAAATATTTGTCGAATTAATAAAAAATGAGCTAAAAGCTATCGTGATCGTTATTTATTAAGTGGTTTCGTAGCGATTGAGGTAATATATAATTATTAAATACAATTTAAATTAATCGACGGTCATTGAACTATTCTTGAAATTGATAACAAGGATAAAGACGAGCAGTTATAAATAAGGACTTAATTATTTTATTCTTAGCCATTTCTGCGAGATTCTAATTTTAATATAAATCAATTTATATTTAATTATTATAGTTTTATCATTAAAAAAAATTTTTATTTAAATAAAATAAATATTTTTTTGCAATTATCAACTACTCTCTAAATTTAAATTAGTCACTTTTGACTAAGGAAATAGAACCGATTCATATACTAACAATTTGTTTAAACACAATTAGTAAACTCTAGACTGAAAATTAGTCAAAAACTGTCACTAAAAAATAAAAATCGAATCTGTCCTATTTCATTAAGTGAAAAGTATCACTAATTCAAATTTAGAGAATTATTTGATTGAATCAAATAACCTTTTCTTTTCTATTACATAAAAATTTTAAAATTCACCATCGTATTTATAAATTGTTGTTGTTAATGCCAAGCATGATATTACAATGGAAAAAAAGAATTGTTTACACGAAATACAATTCTGCATAAAAAAGAAAAGTAGATGAATGTAATCGGGTAAAAAATTCTTATTCACTATATAATTTATACTCGTATGTAACAGTATATTTTCCGATAAACAACGGAGCTAATGTTACTTTACGCAAAAGATACTATCATCTTTAATTAAAAATAAAAGAAAAAAAAAAAAGAAAAACTGTTGACAATCAACCAAAGTATTCACAATTTTCTATATACTCATTCTTAGTTTTTTTTTCTATATTTAACTAGTAAACAATTTTTTTTTAATAGTCAAAATAAATTTTTTAATGTAGATTAATCTAAATTACAAGTTTTGCAAAGTGGGCCAAAAATTTTTTATCTCCAAACTCAATGACTCATTTGGAATTTGAGATAGGTCATGATGGATACGAATTTCTCCGAGAATAGAACCATCAGTGTTGTTCCAAATCAGAAACACTGATTTTATTCCCTTTCACATGAGATAATAGTATAATAGAGAAATGATAAATTCTTTTCTTTGCAAATAATAAAAATTAAAAATATTGGACAAATATTTCCAATTTTACTTTTTCAACTGTCTATATAGAAAAACGTAATTATAAAATAGTGGATTATAAAACGTAATTAATAGTAATCGGTAAAATTTTGCTTTTTGTAAATTTTCCAAGATTCTGTATTTTTTAAGGTGCTATCGTCAATATAATTGAGATTTTGACACATTATTAGCATTATTTCACAAGATTTTGTTAATGACAGCGCAAAGATAACGTCAATGACGTGCCTCCTAAAGCAAGAACGATTATCACTGACAAGTGTTTACATTATTTCTTAATATTTTTTTTTTTTACTACATGATCTCTGTATCTTTAAGCGCAGATACACGATAACAGTGTTTTAAGTTCATTGCGATGGCAAATATTAACGCAACTTAATTTATATTTTTAAAAAGGAAAATTTAATATGCACTAAGGGGCACTATTTTGTAATTTACTAAAACTACCATTGCTCATGATTTTTACTATTTTTAAAAAGTTTTATTGTTAAGCACCACCTTTTGTTTGGTACAGCAATTTCTTTTTTTGTTTTCTAGTGCCATTATTTAGTACTACAATTTCTTGTAATTTTTGTTTATTTTTACTACCTTTGTTTGGTACTATATTTTTCTACTACTATTGTTTTTTAATTTTTACTATCATCATTTGGTACTACAACCTGTTGTACTTTTTTCTTTTTAGTACCTTTTTTTTAGTACCTTTGGTACTACATTTTTTACTACTATTGTTTTTTACTACCATTGTTTGATACTATAATTTCTAGTATTTTTACTATTTTTTTACTACCATTGCTTTTTACTACCAGTGTTTGGTACTACAATTTCTTGTATTTATAATATTTATATTGTTTTTTATTATCTTTGGTACCATATTTTACTGCCTTGTACTATTTTTTACTACCATTGCTTTCTACTACCAGTGTTTGGTACTACAATTTCTTGTATTTATATTGTTTCTTATTATCTTTGGTACCATATTTTACTGTCTTTTACTATTTTTTACTATTACTGCATTTTACTACCAATGTTTATCATTACAATTTCTAGTATTTTTATTGTTTTTTACTATCTTTGGTACCATATTTTACTATCTTTTAATATTTTTTTACTATTTTTTTACTTTTTTTTTACTATTTTTTACTAACACTTTTTTCACTATCAACTGCTGATATTATGAATAATTAGTTGCCAATTTTTGGAAATTGTAATAAATATAAACTAAAATTATTACCAGGTAAAAGTACAATAAGTAAAATAAAAATCATTGAAATCTATGACTTAAAGAAAATGATTAGAATATTATTCAGATTCATAAAAGCATTAAATTGAAACAAAATAAAGAAATAATAATAAATAAAAGAAAAAAAAAAGTTTTAATTTTTCGAAAAAGAACACCTGAGAAATTAAAAGATCTATTCATCTTTGCAATGATGACTCACGAAAAAAGAGGAACCTTGCGAAACTAAAATATGTCTTCTCCAAAGAAGGAAATCCCCGAAAGGGATAGAATCACTTTTAGACATTTGGTTATATACCACTGTCATTGAGTGCATTCATACCCGCAATATATATAGTAATAATAATATAGTAGCGATACGTATTTACGTTCAAGGCGCAGTACAAAGCAATTGTCATTTACGGAACACGTTGTCCAAGGACACACGTGGGGGGTTCGCCAATGTCGCGGTCGTCGATCTTCCAGTCTCGCGTGATATCAAGATTGAAGCAAAAAGTCTCTTTTCAAAATTAGACAATTTTTTTTTGGCTTTTATGTTTCTCTCTCTCTCTCTCTCTCTCTCTCTCCTTCTCTATAATTACTAAGTCAGTGAATTTTATTTATCGAGAGAAAAAAATTCGTTTTTAAATTTTTATGTTACGTAAATATTTATAGATATTTAGTTAACTTCATTATCCATGTATAAACTATATTTTATAGTTTATGTTCCCGTTTACCCGCACTTGTGTCAAGTTTTACAACTTTTGCTCACGAGACAAGAAATAAAATTTAACCAGTTTATGAATTCTCGTTTTTACCTTCAAAATGAGTTATAATAATAAAAAAAGAGAAGATTTTTTTTCTCAAGATTTCTTATTGAAAAATTCTTGACTTCTTTTCAAGAAATCATTGAAGAAAAGAAGCTATACGATTTGGTGTACTTTTAATTAATAATATCCAATTAATCCTAATTTTTAATGGTAGTTTTAATTAATTGTTTATAATAATTTCAATTACTTTTATATAGTTTAATTCTTGCAGTAATATATAATTTTTGTAGCAAATTTAATTAATTTTTGTAGCAAATTTAATTAATTTGCTATACAAAAATTTAATTAAAGGAGAAAATTTATTAGTATTTAAATATTTTACAACAGCGGTGCAAAATAATGGATTTATTTTACAATAAAGAAAAGAATAATCAGTGAAGTGTGTGTTATAAAATATTTTCTTCCGCACATGCAGGATGATAAGTGCAGCATCTAAATTATGACGCGTTTTGCGTTTTAAGAGCAAAGCGTCAGATATGGGCAATTTCACATATATATAATATACATAAAGTACGATAATAATAATAATAATAATAATAATAATAACAATAAAAAAAGAGTCGGGGAACAATACTCATTATTGGCTAATGCGAATAACTCGATAACGAGAAAAACAGCGAAAGATTAAAATTATTCTTATAAATCATAACAGGCTTTTTCATATTAAATGCATATTTTTTAAAGATTTCATCTTTCTGCGATGCATATAATGTTTATACGCATTTAGCCTTTGCCTCTTCATTACGTCAGATAAAAATATATTTTTTTATATGTTCTACTTTTTTCCACATAAACATAATTTTCTAATATATTGTAAAATTTTTTTTCCACGTTTTTTCCATAATAATTTTCTCATCTAAAACATCGATTTTACAAAACGAAAATAATTCTCTTCATCAAAAAATAAATAAATATATATAAAATATGGGAGAAAATTTCTTCTTTTTATTGACATTTTAATCAGATTATTTATATGCATATGTCAAGGAATATATCTGATGACAGAATGTTGACTAAGAAAATTTGCATTCACGAAATTCTATTTTATATAAATATTTTTTTTTGTGTACAAAAAAGTTTATTAACACCTCTCAACATTGTGTGTTGCTCATCCTAAAAATATTTTCTTTACCAGAAGATAATACACGTGTGCGTCAAAATGAAATTGCGCAGTTTTTTTTGCGATTATTCATGGCATTTTGCCAATTTGATCGCAATATAAAATAATTTAATGTTCGGAGAAAATATAAAAAAAAAAAAAAAAAAA
>JUFY01021353.1:0-12985 GCA_001855655.1 Leptopilina clavipes | reverse complement strand
CAAATTAATCAGTAAGTAAAAAATTTATAATCTGAAATTATTATTAAAAATTGTTTCAAACAAAAAGAAATTATAGAAATTTTTTTCAACATAAATTTTGTGAATTTTTAAAAAATTAAAAAAAATAAATATAGTTAAAAAAATGTTGATAAACAACATATTTTTTTCCTCAATATTTATACACGTTTTTCTATTATAGGATAGTAAGAGAGAATATTACACATGTAATTTTCGCTGTTTAAGAAATTCGTTTTTGCACTGTAATGTTATTTCTTTCTATAGGCAAACTGAACAGTTACATTAATTCTTAAATCACAGAACATAAATATTTTTAAGAATCCTAATTTAATTTTTCTCTGTCTCTCAAGTCGATAAATTAGAGAGCAACTCAATAATTTATTTAACAAATTTAAATTTAATTAACATTTTGTAAAAATTTATTATTCCAATATTTTTCAAATTTAATTGTTTTTATAATTATTATGAATAAATAATTACAGATATTTTTGCTATGAAAAATATTTGGGAGGATAAAAATGTGTAAATTAAAATTGTTATTAAAAATTATTCAAAACAATTGTAAATAAATGAAAATATCTTCAATAGAAATTTTGACAATTTTTTAAAAATCTGTCAAAATTATTATTTTTTAACGTTTTCATAAACAAATTATTTTTTTGTTTATATTTCTCTACTATTATACAGTGAAAGAGGATATTACACTTGTCTTTTTTAGTAAGAAAGGAATTTCTTACTAAAGTATTGTGTTATGCCTGTCTATAGGCAACCGGATCTGCTGTGTCCTGCGTCCAAGTTCTCCTTCCAGCTGTCAGTTTTCGCTGACTTTGTTTAGGGCGGAGAATATTGACGCTCGTAGAAACGTCAAATCAGGAAAAACCAACGTTTTTCTGATTCCTTATTAAATTCTGCACGGACTCTCAACGCCCTTTTTTTAATAAAGTGTCTTAATTTTCTTTTTAAAGTGTTCAAAGTGAAAAATTAAAGGATAGGAGGGGAAGTGGCATGAGAACCGCTGCCATGTTTCGCCGTGCAGCGTCCTTAAGTGTTTAAAATACAAGTGACAATTTTATCGTAACAAGAACAACTATTGAAGGGTGGTACTGTTCCTTGACTGATTGAGTGGTCAGAATTTTGCAATATTTCATAGAGAAATTGCAAATTGCAAAAGTTTAATTGTACCCAAAAGAACAAAGGGTATGGTTCAACCACTGAATGTGTTTTTCTTTTGACTAAGGAAGAATTTTACCCGCGTCAATTCTTGGACAAAGTCAAAATAACTTTGTCAATTATAATATCAATTTACACTAACAAGACAACATTATCAAGCTTCAGTCTCTCATTCATATCCATTTCTCTTCCTCTCGTTTTCAAAATTTAATAAAGAATTCGTGGTACATGAGTGGCTATTTTGACGAGAACATATGAATTTGAAAATCCGGTTCATTACTGCTTTTGTAAATTGCGCACCAGAGTGTAATATTTGCAGTGTTGTACCGATGGTGAAATGTGAAATATGTACATATATCTCTATTCCAATTTAACTTTTCGACATATTAAGATTTTTCAGTCGTTATTAGTTTAATTTAAACGAAAAATCAAAACACTTTTGTTCAAATTGTTTGACATATTTTATAAAACTATATTTGAAGTATTAACAAAAAATTTCAATAATTTAAATAAATAATTATAATTTAATAATAATAATTAAGTTAATATTATGGACGATACTGAAAAATTTTGTTTCATAAAGAAAACTTTTTCACAGTTCTCCTAATAGAATTATAATTAATTAAGCGGAAGACTTCGGCAGAAAATCTACAATTTATAACTTTTGCCTTGAAAATAAAATGAATTTGAAGACGACTTTTTTATGATTAAAATATCCTCGATTTAAATATTTTAAAGTATTTGCTCTTTGACGATCAACTTGTAAGATGACATTTTCATCTTCTACTTTATTTGCGACTTGATTACCATTTTCTATTTGACCATCTTGAATAACATTTTCATCTCTTCCTGCATTTAATTCTTGATCTTCATTATTTTCAATATTATCTTTCTCTTCGTATTCATTGCTAATATTAATTCTAAAATTAGTTATTTATTTGTTAGAAAGTCTATTGGTTTGGTTAGAAATAATTAAATGCAAAATAAAATTGCAATACTAACCTTTACACTGATACAAGATTTGTATGACCGCTACGCTAGAAGAAAAATGTATTTGATTTAAATAATAAATTACTTGTCAATTATCAAATAAATATTTACTTGAACCAAACAATTTTTACTTAAATCAAATAAACTGTAATTGAATCAATAATTTCTGTATTTGAGTCAAATACCACTTAATTAACTTAAATAAAATTTATTAGATACTATTTGATTAGATTATTAGATATTATTTGATACAAATAAAATTTATTTGACACAAATAAAATTTATTTGACACAAATAAGTTTTATTTGATAATAGTCAAGTAATTCAGTATTTAAATCAAATAAATTTTATTTTTCAATGCATCAGAATCGGGAAAAAATGGAAAATTTTCTCTGAAAATCAGGATAATTGAAATTGTTTATTTTTAATTCTCTGACTAGTGATTTTTAATAACATTTTCCCCACATAAAAAATTAAATGCTATTTTCATTAATATAAATGAAAATCGTATTCAATAATTTTATTGATCAGTTTAGTGTAGTATAAAATTTCATTTGCGTAAGTTTAAAGCTTAACAAAAGCAATAAAGACAGACGAGTTTTAATAATTTAAATTATCCTTTATTAGCGATAGCCTTTTAAAATTATGAAAAGCGCCAATTAATAATAATCGTCAAAAGAAGCGATGCATCGAGTTCATATATAATCCGACGAATTTTCCAATATTTATTAACGTTCTTCGAATAAATCGAAAAGCTCATATATATATATATATATTTTTTTTTTTATCTTTGCCGGATAAATTATCAAAGTGCTTTGAAATAATTTTTCCAGACATAAAAATAGAATATTTTGAGAGTAAAAATATTGATAATTTATTTTATTTTAATATTTTTCTAATATTATATTTCGCTAAATTTAATGAAACGGATAAAAATTTTTTTTAACAAAGTTTATCTCTATTTTTCGGGTATGTATGTATATACTTTGATATTTTATTTGCCTTATACTTTGAATTCGAGATAAGGTTCATTTTCAAATATTTAAAATGATATTCGATGTGAAAAGGGCGCAAGTCGGAATCTCAAAGTACATTTCGCCTGCGGACGTTTAGAAAGGTTCCTCTTTCTTTTTCTTCTATAAATCCGTAGAGTTTTTGGTGCAAGTTTTATGTACTTTAGTCCAAAATGTTAAGTTAGGTGAGACAACAGAGAGACGGGATCTTTCATTTCGATGCACGAAAATTTCGTAGGTATTTTTTTTCTCTCTCTCTCTTTTTTTTTCTCTTGAGATATAGAGAGAAAGGAAAAAAGTTGGTCTCTCGTCAAGCGAACAAGAAAAAAGTCAGAAAAGCGGTAGCTTCATTTAGAGGTTTACTCCACTAGGAGAGAAAAATACCGAAAAGCGAGTGTAGAAAGGTTAAACTGGATTCAGTTATATTTTTTTTTCTCTCGTGTGACAAAAGAAAGAAAGGATCGAAAAAAGTAAGAAGGAAAAAAAAATATGAGATTCGAGTTTTCCTTTCCATTTTTTGGTATATCGTGTACTTTAGTGACACACGTTGAAAAGAACAGCAAATTGACACCGACGATTTTGTAAGTCTCACCTCCTCGACATTCGTAAACACTGTGACTTTAGACTCGAGTAAACTCGAGGGAGAATTTTTGAAGATGATATGAGGGTGAGAGACGAAGAAAGGTGAGAAGACTATGTCGTATATGAAACTGAGATATTCCCTGGGGTATCTCTCAAGTTTTTAAATCAGTAAAAGTCATTTAAACTTTCTTCCCTTGCGTCTTACTTTCCACACTTGATCGACTTCTTTTCATCATCTTCCTCTCGTTGTTCCCCGCTTTTCACCACCATTGCTATTTCACTCCGAATTCTTACATTCCACATTCCAATAACCTCGAAAAGTTTATTATTTGATTAAAAATTAAAAATTTGAAAATATTCAATCTTAGCACTTTATTTTCTTAATTATTCACTGGAAATTTTCTTCCGTAAATATAAATTTCATTCCTTGGTAAATAATTTTTCTTTTTTTTTTTAACAAAATCTCATCGCAATTTGTAAACATTTGCTTCATCATTTTGTATTCACTTATGAGCGGAATGGATTTTCAAGTTCCTGAATTACTAATTGTTCAAGCATGAGGCACAATTATTAGCAATAATCATCATTGATTATGTGTTTCGAACGTTGTACAACTGGTAGTTAATTAGGCACACACGAATTTATTATTTAATTGGACAATTTTACGCAAGAAGAATTTAGAGGAAAAGTGTATATTTTTTATTGGACAAACCTTTTTCGGTACGTAGAAACAGGTTGCCAGTGAGAAGGATCTTGTTTGTAATTTTAAATTATATATATAAAATTCCGCTCACAATTTAAAGAAAAAAAAATAAAAAAATTCTCGAAAATCCAGTGTGGCTTATGAGTTGTCTCTCTGCTTTGCCATTTCCATTACTGGAGTCCTCGATTCACGACAACCAGATGAGGTTAAGTTATTAGCCATGTTGAGTGTTGGCATTAATAAACAGCATACATTTAGCATTGCAGTTCTCTCTGGGCCGTTCACGTGACTCATGCTGTTTTAGCCAAATTTCAAGTTCATCACAGAGTCGGCATATATTTACATAAACATTTTACAATTGTCTCTTGACAAATTGACTCTAAAATTAAAATTAAAATATAAAATGTCTGTTACGTCGATAATTTTCACATTTTCGGCTATAAAAATATTTTGGAAAACTTTGGCCTTATATACGAGCGACAAAATGAACCACTAGTGCCAAATTGTACCTCTAGTGACAAAATGTACCTCTAGTAACAAAATGTACCTCTAGTAATATTTTTACTACTTTGGCAATGTCAATTAATTCCATGTTTAAACAGTTTTAGTTAAAAAATATTTTGCCAATGTCAATTAATTCCATGTTTAAACAGTTTTAGTTAAAAAATATTTTGCCAAACGTGGGTCTCTTATTTTAGTGACAAATTGTAATTCAGTGACAAAATGTACCTCTAGTGACAAAATGTGCCTCTAGTAATATTTTTACTACATCGATATTGTCAATTACGTCGACTTTTTCACATTTTTAGTTAAAAAAAACTATTGCCAAGAGACAAAATGTATCTCTAGTGACAAATTGTACCTCTAGTAACAAAATGTACCTCTAGTAATATTTTTACTACCTCAGTAATGTCAATTATGTCAATTTTTTTACATTTTTAGATGAAAAAAATACTTTTGCCGAACTCTTGGATCTTATCCTAGTGACAGAATGTACCTCTAGTAAGATTTTCACCTGAAAACTAAATTTCCAAAATCTGTCCACTTGCTTTCGTAAACAAATTGACGTACTTTACAATTTTGTGAATTGTTTGTTCAGCAATTTTCGTTTTCGCTTTATTTATTTATTTATTTTTTTGAATTTGCTCGGGAATAAAGTATATATTCCGCGGCGAGAAAGAAAGGATTTATTATAAGGGTTTGAAAACCTCTATTGCAAATTTTTTTGGTATTCATGTAATAGCGATTGCTTCGATCGTTGCCAACATATAGACAACGCGAGAAATACGCTAATTTTACGAGAATAACCCACACATATACACGATTGCTACTGTTTTTGCATTCAATCGTTCCGCGTATTTAAATGCATTCGATCGCGCATCCCTCACGTGCGCTTGATTTTACTTGCTGACAGCCAATCTGCGCAAAACGTTCGTTCGATTTAAAATTGATGACGTTTATTCGTCGCCACGAATAATTGCCACGATTTTCATTGTCAAAATTTTTCCACCCGATAAAAATGCCACCCCTCTGTCCCACTTTCAAAAATGAATGACACATTTACTTCACTTTATGTCACAATTTCTTTCAAAATGAACAATATTGTTTCGAGCAAGGGAGGGGGGAATTTTATCACTTTTTTTCAAGTATTTCTGTATTTTTTGTTTGTTTTTTTTTTGCTTTGGTTGTAGAAAAAAAAATCATTTGGCAAAAATGAATTCTCTTTGTATAATTTTCCAGTGATTATATTTTACTTTTCGACATTAAATTTTCTGTTGGCATTTTGAAAACATGCGCGATCCATTCTTGCAAAGGTTGTCAGTACGTCTATCTGTCGGTGCCTTCCGTTACTCATAAAACCACTCTGCTGCCTGATTAATGCAAACTCCATCTCATGAACCCAAACTCCGTTTACCCAGATCCAACCCACGAACTTTATAAACCATTTTGACCATTTCCAACCCCCGTCGCTTTATATTCAGAGCCAGTTTCTATATCCTGGCTAATTTACGCACACACGTATACACACTTAACGCACATATAGTCACTCAACCCTCGACCTCGAAAAGAGAATGTGAGAGAGAGAGAGAGAGAGAATTGAAAACTTCCTGCAATTTCTATATATAAATTTTTTGACACGTCACACTTTATCTTTTGATATTACAAATACAAAGTTTACATTATTTTTTCGCATATATAAAGTTTTAACTTTTCGGACTCTCTCTCAGACACTCACTGTCTACACTTCCGACGCAAGTGGTGTTTTGACTTCCTGACACTCGGACCTGTAACGCCTCCTCCTCCTCCTTCCATGACTAGGAATACCAACAGGTAACATTGTTGGACGTAATTTCAATTCGCATGTAAGAGTCAAACAAGTTTACTTTGAACTTGCAAAAGCTCTCCCAGAGAGCACTCAGAAAACAATTTTATTAAAATTTAACAGTATCAAATAATAATAAATAGACTCGGGTAACTATTTTGAAAATAGCTTTCTATGAAAATTAAGGTGCGCAATATTTGTAAATGAAATTGGTAAAAGATTTGTTAAAAAATTTGGTGAATTAGTGTGAACATGAGTGTGAATCGTTGCAAGACGATGTTGCTGTGAATAAATTAAATTGCTGTTTGAACCTTCAGCAAGAAGCATTGGCTTGAGAGTGGAAACAAGGAATAGGAATCTACCCCTGACGCAGAATTGAGAAGGGATGCAAGTCAGTGTTTGCATTTACGCGTTGTGCCGTTAACACTGACAGGACGAAATACTAAGTGCAATCGCGACCATTGAATATATATACACACACTCCCGGCCGAAAGCCATCTAGACTCTCTAAAGCGAGAGACGCGTCATTTGAATACGAAATTCAAATACGCTGACGAGCCGTAAGTACATACATACGTCTCCGTCTGTTTGAACTGGTCCCTGTATGGTAATTGCGGGACTATATACGCATCCAATATATATATATATATACCAATACGCATTGTCAGCCATTCTTCCCTTAACCCACAAGAAGAAGAAGAATAAGGAAACAAACTCCAGAAAACTCTTTCGTTTACGTTCGAATGAGAAATTCGCTATCTGCGAGAGTCTAGAACTCACACGGGGGAAATATTTTTTACACTGACGAAAAGTATATACCTGTAGAAGAGATTCCAAAGGAAGAATGATTATCCGATTCTCATTCGCCGCTGTATTTTGCAACGCTGATTCACTGATCGCATGATCTAGGCGTAATGCATATCAACAAGTATTGATGAAAAAGATTCCCGTTTACTGCACAGGGGGGATTCTACAAACTGCGAGAGTCGTTCTTACCCTACTTGACTTTGAGAAATTCTCAACTCGATACGGGAATATCATACAAGGAAATGAGAAATACGAAAAACAATGATGAAAAGTTCATCGAATATTTTCTCAGCAACGGGAAAATACGGTTTAGCCTGTTCATGATGATATTTACAATTCTTTTGGCCAAAAATATGTGAAAAAATCAAAGTTATTGACAGTAAATGAGGCAGTAAAAATATTACTAGAGGTACATTTTGTTACCAGAGTTACAATTTGGCACTAGAGGTACATTTTGTCACTGAATGTACATTTTTTCCCTTGGAAAAAGTTTCTTTTAGCTAAAAATGTGAAAAAGTCGACGTAATTGACAATATCGAGGTAGTAAAAACATTACTAGAGGCACATTTTGTCACTAGAGGTACAATTTGTCACTAGAATAAGAGACCCACGTTTGGCAAAATATTTTTTAGCTAAAACTGTTTAAAAATCGTCTTAATTGACATTACCAAGGTAGTAAAAATATAACTAGAGGTACATTTTATTACTAGAGTTACAATTTGGCACTAGAGGTACATTTTGTCACTGAAGGTACATTTTGTCACTGAAGGTACATTTTTTCCCTTGGAAAAAGTTTCTTTTAGCTAAAAATGTGAAAAAGTCGACGTACTTGACAATATCGAGGTAGTAAAAACATTACTAGAGGCACATTTTGTCACTAGAGTTACATTTTGTCACTAGAGGTACAATTTGTCACTAGAATAAAAGACCCACGTTCGGCACAATATTTTTTTAGCTAAAACTGTTTAAAAATCGTATTAAATGACATTACCAAGGTAGTAAAAATATAACTAGAGGTACATTTTGTTACTAGAGTTACAATTTGGCACTAGAGGTACATATTGTCACTGAAGGTACATTTTATCCCTTGGCAAAAGTTTCTTTTAGCTAAAAATGTGAAAAAGTCGACGTAATTGACAATATCGAGTTAGTAAAAATATTACTAGAGGTACATTTTGTCCCTAGGATAAGAGGCCAAAGTTTGGCAACAGTTTCTTTTAACTAAAAATGTGAAATAATCGACGTAACACACATTACCGAGGTAGTAAAAATATTACTAGAGCTACATTTTATCACTAGATGATTTGATTTTAATTTCTCTGATTTTAATTCATTTTATTAATTAAAATACCCCACATAAAGCTTTTTTTTAACTTTTAAATGATATAGAAATTTATTTTTCTCACTTAGTGATTCGCGAGAAAATGTTGAGAAGCTTTTTATTGAAAAACGAGGGGCATTCGTCCAGTGGAATTTTCACAGCTTGACAACGGTCCTCGCGGAAGTAAATCAGCGACGATTGTCGAGTGCAAACGAAGATTTCTTAATCTCCGACTACAAGAAAGAGTTACGTACCGTGCTGCTTAACTCTGCCCGGGCATTTGTCATTTGAAAAGACTATAAGCGGATTACTGCAAAGCGTTTTACTTCTCGCTAACGAAATTATCAAAAGTTGTTATCAATCTTAGAAAAACTTTTCCCTTGGAGAGATATATGCAAAGTTATAACCATCTCCATATTTTGCGCACACTAAGAGATCAATTAATTTCGCCGTTTTTATTTGTGATTCATTAATTTTTCTCGAGAATATTCCAACCCGTGCAGAAATTCTAGGTCAAAATAATTAAATTGAACAATATAATAATAGTGAAAAATATAAATTATGTAATTAATAATCATTAATTTCATAATTTCTATTTTCCACTATTATTATATTTGATAGAATTTTTGATAGAATTTTTAGTATTTGCAAAATAATTTTGAAATTACCGGAAAAATAATTTTTTGATACCGGAAAAACTATATTTTCGTCTGATTTATTTACGAATAAAGACCTAAGTAGAAGTGTCAGTTTTTAGTCGGACGCATCAGTTTATCATCAATAAGATTCACAATCACAAATGTTTTTTCGAAGGCGCTTATATTTTCTTCAAGTATTTTGAAAAAATTGGTTTAGAAAAATATTTAGAAATATATTTGGAAAAATATTTAGCAAAATAATTTTCACTCTATAATACTGGAGATAAAAATTTTCAATTAAAATTAAAAACAGTTTTCTTTCACCTACAATATTTAAATCTCCATGACGTATATATAAACTATAGTATTATTTATCAGTTGTTTTTTTATATTCTTTAAGCTAAAAAAATATTTACAAACATAACATATAAAATGTCTTTTTCAGACGGAGTGCGTGAAATATGCTTCTCAGACGGACATGTAAAGGGTAAGTTTTTACGTAAAATATACATACATAGAAATACATTCAGAAATAAATGTTTTAAAATCGTTCTCCTTTGATGTGAAAACACTTCGTACTTGAAAAAAGTATGAAAATATTTTTTTTCCAAAAAGTTTTTAAAGAATTTTTTTCTTACTTTGGTAAAGTAAATTCCGATTGTTGGAAATAATTAAAAACGTATATTTCTTCAGTTGAAAGTTGCATGTTGTGGCATCAGAGGATTTCGAATCTGGTTAGAAGGGAAAATTTGTATTTTGCAATGTGCTTAATTCTGTCAATCTTTTTGAATGCTTGTAAATTGTGAGGCAAAAGTACATGAAACGATTGGTTGTCCTTGTTTTATATATATATCAAGAAGCTTGGAAGCACGGAAGGCACATGAGTGTGTAGAAAGGTGGAATTTCCGGAATGTCTCACGGTCATTAAATCAGATTTCCGAGGACGAAAACACCGATTCTTTTTCTTCTTATTCGACATTCTCTATATACTAAATCCCACTGTCCACAAGAGAGGTGAAATTCGTTTCTCGAAAGCGACTTACGTTCTTTTCAATGTTCAAACTCAGTCCCCGAAACTTTTTTTGCTCTTTTTTTATTTTCTGAGGAAAAAATCTCATTTACCACGATGAGCGCGTTCGGAATTAGTCCACGGGCGCCTCGTCAGTCACGTCGCATCTTTCTCGCATCGAATGAAGTGCGCACCTTCTGAGAATTGCTTGACAATAAAGTGCCCGCCACTTGCCCGGATAAATTTTTGACTTTGAAATTTTTACCTCTTTATGGCAAAATTTGTCTTTGAAAAATACTTAGAAATTCGTCTTTTTTCCGCCTTTTTTTCATTCAATAATAATAAGAAAATTAAGAACGAATTTTTTTCCTCTAATTTATTTTTGGTAATTACACTCATCTAGGTAAAAATGTCCACGTGTGGTCTAAGAGAAGAGAGAGGGGAATATTCGTAATTTGGAACTCTTTTTACAAGTGACTAATTAGTCACTACTTGAACCAAAAATTAAAGTCTTTATTTAAACTTCCATATCTCTTAACGCGCCGTTAAACTGTAAATCATTAATAACACAGTTTGTTGTTCCATTTACTTGTTAACAAGCACAGGAGATTTCTTATCCACATTTTCAATCAAATAAAACTTGTCACTGCTTTAGTAAAAGTTGTTTTTCTTCACGTTTGTTTTGCTTTTTTCCTCACAAAAAAATCGAAGTACATTATTAACTTATTAAAATTACAGAAATTAAAAAGGTAGTCCTTTTTTCTATTTCTAGGTATATGCAAATTAACAATAACGGGAATCAATTTGCTTGTGCCTTATCGTGGGGGGAATTTGAGGAATTTCCTCTTGCAAGTGTTTTTAATTTTTTATGCACAACGATTGCAAAATCGATGTTAGATAATAATGCAGTGTGTAACGAAATACTGTTTTCGAATGCGTGCGCAAAGACTGGTCAGTAAGTCTGCATTTTTATTATCGAGGAGCGGAAAAGGTTACACGAGTACATGCGATATGAGTATGAACTCTTTTACCCCGTGTACTCCTCCCTTCCACATGGGAGTGGCTAGAACCGAAAAAAATTTTCAAAACCCGAAAAATATCGTATTTTTAAGTGCCATTATAATTTTTACGGATTCAATTTGAAAGTGAAAATTAATGGCAGATTTTTCAGAAAAAATATTCATCCAAACAAGTCTTGAAAAAAAAATATTTCTTCGATTTAAAACCACTACTTTTTTACTCCAGGAGATATCAGGATTTGTATAATTGAAATAAATTAACCGAATGATATAATGGAGTTCCATTGCTTGTGTGTTGTTTACCCATCAAGTGAAGTTTACTTTTGGAAGTGGATTAACTTTCCAGCGACTCTTGGCGACGGGTGGAGAAAAAGAGGGGTTTTGCTCCCAAATGGAGACATAACGCTCGATTATTCGTTCAAAAAGTGTTTTCTTTTCAGTTGGCCAACAGTACCAGGTGAAAAGCAAAGTTGCCCCATATATCACCACGAGATAAAAGTTTACTCACGAGCGTTACGAGAAAAAGTATCTGGAGTAGGTAAAATATAGCCAGCGAGTACAAACGGGTAGAAAACGTTTGCGTCGCTTTTGCAATAAATACATCAGTTTCCATTAGCGATAACACAAACGCTAGAAAAAAGTATAAAGTATGCACAGAAACTCACTCGAATAATTATACAAGTTCTATCGAACCGTTGTAAATACGATTGAGTTAAACATTCAAAATAAAAAACAGAATTCCCCTTTTTTCTCCTCCTCAAAAAAAGTCTCTGACACTGATAAGAAATTCTTTTCCACACGAATTTCCATAATTACCCGTGTGGAAATTGAAAATTGGTCCTATCTATTTTGCCCCTTTATTAACTAGGCCCTATGTTTGCAATGTAGCTACACTGAAAAAAAATTTTATTTGATTCAAATAATGAATTACTTGTCTATTATCAAATAAATATTTACTTGAAACAAATAATTTTTATTTAAATCAAATAAACTGTAATTGAATTAATAATTTCTGTATTTGAATCAAATACCATTTAATTGACTCAAATAAAATTTATTTGATACAAATAAATATTTATTTGATAATAGTCAAATAATTCATTATTTGAATCAAATAAATTTTTTTTCAGCAATTTTAGCTGGGTCCTAATTAATTAATTTATTTATAATCTTAATTGTTAAATGTTGACAAATGATGTATTAAACTAATGTAACAATTGATTAATTTGTTTAAACAATTTATTGTTGCTAATTCACATAGTGAGTAGAATATTTCTATAAATTGAAGTTTATTTTAAAAACTTTAGTACTATTTAGTACTAAATCAATAAATGAACTAAGAAATTGAGTTAAATTTATTTTAACTTTTAATAAAAATTATCTAAATAACTA
>JUFY01021332.1:0-11642 GCA_001855655.1 Leptopilina clavipes | reverse complement strand
CTTATCAATTTTAAACAGCTCTGTCTATTACCATCTTCCGAAAGGATTGATAAATATTTCCTGAAACACACAACTTAGTTACTTTTCTGCGACATTGCAAAAATTTCTAAGATCTTTTACTATTTATATTTATGTATCTAAATAAAATCCATTCAAAGGTTATTTTTGACACCAAAGAAATAAAATGTTTAAAAAATTGATTGATTATTGAGAAAACTTGTATATTTTCCGATAAAAGTATTATTATAAATGTACTTTAATATTTTTTGTAAATATGACAAAAATCACGAACATTTCTAACCTCAAAATTATGTTAAAAGTAATTTGCCAAATGCAAAAAAATTTTCTCATATTTAAATTTTTTTGTTCATATTTTTATAAATGGAGCACAATTTTGACAATAATAATCAACAGTGACACGATTATTTTCAATGAATTTGAAATAAATCGATAAAATGAATATTTTTAATCTTTTGACAAAAACGAACAATTCGATAAAAAAAAATATCCGGTTTTAGTATAAATAGAAAGTAAAATCACTCCCGGAATTCAATCTTGACACTAAAAGTGTAAAATATTATGAATATTATCGATAATTATTGGAAAAACAATAAAATTTTAGTATTGACAATTCACGCGGTAATGAGGCGGAAAAGCGTGAAATGTTAATAACCTCAATTCGGGCAATAAACGAAATATCGTATCATTGCAACTTAATCTCACGATATTCTTGGCATGTGTGACCTAATATCAGTCAAAATTTACTTCCGGTATTAAATTTAAACACTGAAAAGATAAAATATTTCGAAATTAAAGAAATTTTCTGTAAAAATACGTATCAATCAAAGTGACAATGAGGCTCATGAATATTTTGCAATATTTTGCGACAAATAGTTACAGATTTATCAAAAAAATATGATTGGTAGTGAAAGAAGATACTTACAATCCAATATTAAGTATTTCTGAAAGTCGATTGCCTCTATAATTAATAATTATTGTGGTAAAATGTGAAGTAATTATCCGCGTCCTTTGTTAGCAATAAACTTTAAGGAATACTGTGGAATGCGGGGGGTAAAGTAGGGGAGGTAAACCTCAGTTTTGGCGGCAAATGGTGATTTTTCTTAATTATTGACAAAATTATATTTCCGAAACTTGTTCATTAATATTTAATAAATAATTTCAGTCTAAAACACCGAATTTTCTAATTAATTTACAATTTATTAAGAAATTAATTGCAAAATTTAATGTTAATTGTTGAACGCAAAGGATTGTGGGTAAAACCTTGTAATTAGAAGCTTTCTATTGGTTGATACTTCTTTCCACCAAATTTGAATTATTTTTTCTTTATTTAATAAAAAATCTTTATAAATAATATTGAAAATAATATTTAAATATTATTTTTGATATTAAATGAAAAGTTTAAATAATTATTGAGTATAATTATAATTAATTACTTAATTAATTAACTAAATTGTAAGACTGAAAGAAATTAATATTTTATGGTTTTATATAAAGAGGGCAGTAGCTGTCAATAAGATAAATGGATAAATGATTTAATGTAAACAATTATAATTGAGGTTATGTCACTTTTACGTGTATTATACGTATAATAATTATTGCCTAGCGTTGTGCTCTAGTAGTGTTATTAATTTTTTATTTAAGTGGAAAAATAATAATTATTAGTGAATTATTAATTATTATTGATTAAAAAAAAGCAAAAAAAAAAAAATTAATTTACTGGTTATAAAATATTAAATGAAATTCCTTTTTTCAGGATGAAGTGCTGACGATATCGGAGAAGGTTGTCGTTCGTGTTCACGACCTTGTGACTTGGTTGGCACCTTCGTTGGAATGGTCTTGGGGTAGGGAAGTGTCGTATCCACCAACTCCATTGAGTTCACCGGAAAACACACCATCAAATCATGACGTGGGTCAACCTCAGGTTTTGACGGATCCAGGTATCGATTTCACGGACGTTGACAAACAACAGCACGAATATGAGAGCAATCACAATCCAATCAAACAGTTTGACCCCAGTTTACAAACAAAAGTTATTGTACTCTCCTATCCGCGATATTGTCGATATCGATCTCTTCTTCGAAGGCTTGAAGGATCGCAACCTTCATGGTTATGGACTTCGATAGCGGCAGCGGTGGGCGGTTTCACGGCTACGCCTGGTACAAGGGTCCTTTTTTGCAGAGATACGTTCGACTATCCTGACCTTGAAACACACGAACTACTTTGCAATCACTTAGGTAACTTGAAACCTGCTCTGAATTACTAAACGAGCACCCTTTCATTTTTCAGCAACAATTATTTTCTTTGTAATACATCCTCTGAAGAGAGATCCTGAAACAGAAAAAAAATTTTCGAACTGAGAAAAAAGTTGTTGCTATTCTTAATGCTTAACTTTATTCCATTAAATTTAAATTATGAATTTAAAATGAATGTTGAATGATTTATTTTAAAGGGAGTTTATAACAATATTAATTACTTTTTTATTTTCAGCTCCTAAATTAAAAGGAAGGCCTAGAAGAAAACGAAAAAAGCGGAGTGTCTCGCCAGGTGAATCCAGTAATGAAAGTGAAGCCTCGGTTGCTTCGTCTGTAGTTGCATCGACGTCCAAAGTCTCTTCCTCAAACTCCTTGATCAGTAGATCGTCTTCCTCGGGAGTTCGTCGCAGCGAACGGAAAATGAGCGTTGAGGAAAAAAAGTTTTTGTCGGATGTCGACAAATTCATGAATTCACGAGGGACACCTGTAGGAAAGATGCCCTTATTGGGTTATAGGCAAAGTTAGTCCCAAATAATTTCATTATTTTAAATTTTGGTTAATTAAATTATTTATTTATGAAACTAATTCAATCGAATTTTTATGGAAATATGCTTTTAATATTAATTTAAATTTCTCTTCTGCAGTTGATCTATTCCTTTTTTATACAAAAGTACAAACATTGGGTGGTTATGACTCTGTGAGTGCTGGCCGTCTTTGGAAATCCATTTACGATGATATTGGTGGTAATACCACGTCTACAAGCGCTGCAACAATTACAAGAAGGCATTACGAAAGGTAATATCTAATACTCCAAAGGGGAGTTATTTTTCTAGAAAGAAGAGTTTAGGGTAATGCATTAAAAATAATAAAATGAATTAATTTTCTTTCGTAATTTTTACAGTTGAATTTTAAAAAAGTTCGATTATAATTTATTTATCTTTTGACAGGTTATTGTTGTCATACGAAAGATATCAAAGGGGTGAAGAATCGAAAATCAGACCAGCTCATGGAAGGCGAACAAAAACAAGTAGTTCGTCAGAGGAGGCAATCGAAGTGAAAGATGAGCCTGAGGATTCCTATTCACGAGAACCGTCACCTCCTAGTGGAACACCTAATTCAACGACCGTCACTCCCTCTTTGCAGTCGATTTTGTCGACATCGGTAATTATGACAGACGTTTGTCATTTCTTTCTTAGCTATGAAAATAATTAATTGAAAAAATGTGAGTGATTTGAAAATAATGTCCTTTTTGCAGGCGCTTCTCCCGGGTGAGAAACCTCGAATGGAGAGTGGGAAGACATCATCGTTACGAAGTGTGAGAGTGAAGCCTGATCGTTTAAAATCTCTAAATACAATAATTGCTAATGCGCCGTCTGCCAGCCAACTGCCAAGTCCACCACCTTCCTCGACAACGTCGTCGTCAACTCCAAATAGTACGCCATCGACGACGCCAACCGGTGGCAGTCAAAGTGTTTTAGAGAGGCAGCTCAATAGTCCGTTAATGTCTCAACAAGTGCCGCCACCGAGTTCACCACCGGGTCTACCTGTCAGCGCTGTGACGTCGAATGCGTCAACCGTTGTCACTCTAACACCACCGCCCGAAAAGGACATCAAGGAAATTAAATTGGATCCAAAACAAACCACCCTGCTGGCTCAGGGCAAGGAAAATATTCCCCTCTTCGACGAGAAGCCAATTTTCCTGGAAAAGCCAATAGTACCACCGAGATCGCCCGAAGTGATAGATCTCGAGAACGAGAGCGACTCAAGTAGGGATAAAATTATTATTCCCAGTTTCAAGAGGCAAAAACTCGAAATATTACGCGAAGGTGGCTTGGAGGTGACAGCGGTCGACTCGCGACCGAGTGTCATTCAACCAAATTCCACGCCTTCGCCCACAAACGTCAAGTCTGAAGAAAAACCCCTCGTTTCCTTATCGCAAATCCCAGCGCCATCGATACAAAAACACATCTCCGTCACGGTGACACCTGACATTGGTCACATACTTCCACCAACGCAGGAGAATCACAATCATCATCATCACCACGTCAAGCATCAAACACCAACGAAACAATCCACGAATCATAATTCAAATAGTACCTCACCCATCAGTCGTGTCATCAACCTTGGGAACTCGAACGCTGCCCTGATGCAACTCTACGCAAATGCAAACGTTGCCGTCTCGAATACAACGACCACGCAATCGTCGAATCACCGATTCGTGGCACCTGTCATCACAAACGGACGTGTCGTACCGCCCAGGGTCACGCAATCCCGATCGATATTCGCACACAACGAGAAAACTGTCTACGGTAATCCTAAGGACATTCTCAGCACCCCGAAATATCTACCTCCAGTCGTTGCCGTTCAACCGCCGCCGCCGCCACCACCACCAACCAGGAACGAGTGCCTGCCAACCGGTGTTCTCGATCTCACCCAAAAGCAACAACCAACATTCTTCAGGCCCAGTTTGGAAATCGTTCGCGTTCCCGTTGTGCCACGGCCAAATCCCATCGATCTCGATACAAGAAATGCGCACAACAAAACAAAACATCACGAGTCACCGAGAAAGGAGCAATTTCCAAATTATCCAAGTCTCCTCGACAGTCGGACAATGGCCTCGAACAATCTCGAAATAACGCTCGTGAATCCAAAAAAACAGCATTCCAATTCACCATTGCCAAGTCCACCAACGAGAAATTGCATGCCAATTCAAAGGAGACAACATCAACAACATATGAATGGAAAATATCCAGTTAGGACTGAACCTGTCTCACCGTACACGCCACGAAAACCAGTAATACCGAACGTACCGAATTTAAGTCAATTAAATTCCTCCACATCGAGGTCGTCGAACAACAATCAACAACAAATGTCATCAATTGACAAGAGAAAAACACCGGATCTTCATCGTCGGATTAGCGAGGGTGACAAAACAAATCAACAAATTATTGATGTCACGCATAAACATAATGATCCATCACGAAGGCACAGTGTACCAAATGCACCAACGGGTTTTGTTCCAAATATGACGCAAAATAATGCGGCATTTCTCGCACAATTGCCAAATAATCCAGGCAAATTCCTTCCCATGATCGATCCAATTTATTATCCAGCATTGTACAATGGTTTCTTTCCACCGCCAATGTCAACGGCAACAACTGCTCCGTTCCTATCACCAGAATTCAACGCTTATTACAAGGAACTATTGGCATCCTCTTCACAATCAAGACTGGGGATCGCGGGACAGTCACCAACTGTTCCAACGTCCAAGTAGATGGCGGATCTCAATTTAGGATTATCAATCGACGATTGAACGGTCATCGTGTGATGATGATAACCTTTTTTTTAAAAAAGAAAAAAAGTCGAGGTTCGAACTCTCGCTGTGTAGCTATTTTAGGCGAAACGTTGGAATTTTCTTCTCCCACAATTGGGTTTCGAAAGAAGAATCATTTAGTTCGATGACGCATAAATATTGTCGAAATTTCAATTTACCGATAATTAGTCTGTTTTACGTGTGTGTGAGAAAATTTGCGTTTTCAAATTACATTTTAAGTATTTCGAATTTTCGCTAAAAGTGTGAGCAATTTTATTTTGCAACATTTTGGATTATTAAATAAAAAATTTGCATTCGATGATGAGAATTAAAAATTTGAGATTTTTAAATGTCTGAAAATTGTAAATTTTTCTAATACGAGATTCAAAATATTGAAAATTTACAAACTCGAGTGTAAATTGTTTTCATTTTTTTTTATTTAATTTTAGTAATACTTCTCATTGATAGTCCAATTATTTACGAGCTGAATTTTAATATTTTAATTGGCATTTAAAGACAAATAGAAAACACGAAATTTTTCATTGAATAAATAATCATTATTATTACAATTATGCGATTGAATAATAAAATTATTTCATCTCAATGTTATTTTTAAACTATAATTGTAAAAAAGAAAATTATTCTTTCATTTGGAAATTAAATTTTCGACCACACACAAAATTTCGGGATATATTTTATGCGTCCGTTTTAGTTGGAACGAATGTGAACACTGTTAAATGATTTCATTCATTTTTCGTGAATGAAATTAATGTTCCATTTGTTTATTACGAAAGTCTACTCATCTGCTAATTACAAGAGATTCTCAGCGTTTATTCATTTTTATTATAATTACTATTGTTCATTAATCTTGGAAGAAAAATGAAGACCAAGTTTTTTGAAAGTGTCTTACAATTAAACCGTTTTGTTGAAATATTTTTTGTTTTTAATATAATATGTAAATTCATCCGTCCGTGAGGAGAATATAAAAAAACAATTTTTGATCGAGATGAGACTGATTTTGATTTTTAATTAATTATTTATCTTATAATAATTGATAATAATCATTATAAACTTTTCATTGTTTAACGAATTTTTCTCAATTTTCTTCCATGATTGTCATCGACGTTTTTTTGTTTTTTTTGTTTGTTTTATTGTCAAGAGGATCTCTTGTAAGAGGACTAATTCAAAAAGCAATGGGGCGAGATTTTTCACTGCAATCCTGTGATAAGAAGCCACAAATGCATTGGATATCAGATTTAAGATTATTTAGACAATGATCGTTGAAATTTGAATAATGAAGAAAAGGATAGATAAATGATTTTAGAAAACTTACAAATTAAGAATGTTAAACTATAAGGTGATGCATTTGTGGCGTATTTTGAGAAAAAAAGAAAGAAAAAAAAACTTAAAAACCCTAGATTACTTTGGTCACGCTTGGAATTTTCAATGTTTATTGAAATATTTATAAGGAATATAGAACTTAATTCGTGATCATTCAATTTTTCTTTTTTATTTATGATAAAAATTTTCTAAAATATTTTTTCTTTAAATTTAGAAAATTTCTAACAATTTCAAGATTATCTTGCACGTAAATATTTATTTTATTTAAAGATTTTAACAAAAATTTTCTCTGTGCTCTTTGAAAAAATTAGTTTCAAATCAAAGGTTACTTAATCAAAAAAAGTTTTTTTTTTTAATTAAAATTGTAAATAAATCACTTTTTAAGATTTATGTTCCACTGAAAAAAAAACGGGTGATGTTTCTTTATTATTTTTGCGCTATTAAAATCTGCGATCGAAAAAAAAACTTAAAAATTAAAAATAAATCTTTGTAAAAAGAAAGTGACCCTAGTACTCCAGGATCTCAAAGCGAAGTATAATTTTAGACCGCCAGATTTTTTCCAACACAATGTGATATATACATAAATATATTAATGAATCTGTATATGCGAGAGGATGACCGACGAAATAGCCGGATGTAGAATGAGTTTTTGTTTTGCTGTTTAACGGTAAATTTTTTTTTTTTCTAAATGGCGAGACTCGCGTAAACTCAAATTAATTAAACACAAGCAAACAAGACGGAGAAAAAAAACAAACAAAGAAAATTTAAAAAAAAATGAAAATGAAAATCACACGTAAATACCGATCATTAGTCAGTTCATTAATGCACGCATAAGATGTAATAGACGCGAAATTGTATATATTGTAAATACATAATCACGTGCTAGTTAACTGCAAACATTATCTTTAAATATTACTTTTAGTAAGCGATTTGTCGTACACGAGTTTTCTAGTTGGATTTTAGGAACGGGCCGTACTAAAAAAAAAAAGAAAAAACAAAACATTTCTCAAAAGTGCGACCTCGCGATTTTTTTTTCAGCTGAGACCTTCGAAAATAAAAGCCTTCGTTGAGCAACAAAAAGAAAAAGCGCTTATCATTTCTGTGAAAATGATTTCGAGTTGCTTCCTGTAAAATGAGTCGTGTACATAATGTACATTTCATTTAAAAGTATCGACTACATTTTTTTTTTAATTTTAATTATTTTAATTCATGTTTTTTCAAAATATTTTTCCTTTTATGTTTTCTTTTAATAATGGGATGAGAAAATATTTCTTTCCCTATACTTATCAATTCTTTGAATTGTGTCAAATAATAATTTTGAATTGATATAATTTTTGTTCAAAAAAAAATGTTTCTCTTTTTGTTTTTTTAATTGAAATGAAAATAATTTCTCTTTTTTAAACATAAATTTTGTTCTTCTCCGAATAAGTAAATAATTTCTTTTTTTTTTTATTCAAAATAAAAAGTATGATTTATTTTTAGAATATAAAATTTTGTTCTAATTTTTGGGGAATTTTTTTTTCCGTTTCATAGATATTTTTGTTTTCTATTTAAAAAGATTTTGCTCCATTTCAAAGAATTGATTTGTATGATGCTTAGCTCAAAGAAAATTTCTAATATTGTTTCTATTATTATTTTTTTTTATCGCACACGACGAATAAAAGATAGTCTTTATATTAAAAAAAGAAAAAGAAAAAAAATGTTCTAAATTTCGACAAAATGCTCGTGTATCCATGTTAAATTGTAGACATGTTAATAGGACATGTTCGTTTTTAGGATGTTCTTGATCAAAAGTAAAATACGAGGCAATTCAAAACTATTCATTATCTAAGACTTTCGCGAGCGAGTACGGTCGTATTGGACCACAATAGAAAATTGAAATATATTAATACAAAAGTCTTTCAAGAATGCATCTAAATTCTCTGAGATTTAAACGAAAGAAAAAAATGTTCTTACGAGACTCGAATGAAAAAAGCGCAAATAATTGATTTCAATTTCAAAAATATGTTTATAAACAAAACTCCATTGGCATCTTTTCTCTTTTATATATAATATATAAAAATTCTCGATAAGAGAATTGTATTAACTGTATTCCGCAAAAAATGTTCAACAATATTTTTATTTTGTAAAGATTTTGTAAGATTTTTGTCATAAAATTTCCAAATCGAAGAAAAATGTAAAATTTAAAAAATAGATATAAATTAATTACGAAATACGTAATTTTAGAAAAAATATATATATATATTTAAAGGAGAATTGAAAAATAAAAATTTAGGTACTTAAGTTAAATTTTATAAAAAAAAGAAAAAAAAATTAAAATGTAAATATAAAATAAGAATGTAAAAAATATTCAAGATTTTTCAAAATGAGTAAATTAAAAAAATATTTGCACAAAGAGAAAAAAAATTGTAAAAAATCTTTTGCAAGAGGGAAATTTTCGTTAAAAAATCTTACAATATTTAAAAATTCTATTTTAAACACTGTATGTGGAAATTTGTTTTTAATTTCATTTTCTACAAAATGTCTTCGTTGAGTAAATTTCAAATATGTTTTCGATCTGGAATAAAAAAAAAATGTAAAGTGTGAATGGAATCTTAAACTTTTTTTTTTAAATAAGACGCCAATGGAGAGTATGTAACGGCTCGAAGGAATGTTCAGAAAATTTTCGCATTTTCTCGAAAGAATATGTACGACTCTTTTTTAAAGATGCGAAATCCGAAATGTTACATGAAAAAAACGAGTATGTAACTGTCATATAAATGAGAAGAAAAAACTGTTTTTTTTCTTTTTTTTTTGCGCAAACAGATCGAGCAGCAGCTAAATAATAAAAAATGCTGGTTGGAAAATATGAATAAAAGAGTTTTCGTTTTCTTTTCTATCAAAGAAAAAAAGAGGGGTTTGTCAGAAAGAAAGTTACGTGCCATAAAAGAAATGTTTTTTTTTCAATGGGGGGTTCTTTTTTTACATTATATATTTTTTTCTATCTTATTCTACATATTATAATCCATAGAGAAATGTTTTCTAAAAGAAAAATATAAGTTAATTATATCTGATAAAAGTGCAAATCCAAATGTGGAATATTTTTTCTGTTCTGGTTTTTTTTTGTTGTTTTTTTAATTGTTGAATTTTAAGAGTGAGAGGATTAGGAAGAAAAAAATTGCGATGAGTGTAAATGAGATCGAGTGATTTTTCTTGCGATATAATAGAGGAGGATGCTTGACAAAGACGAAGAAATAATTAAAATGATTCTTTATTCGTTTCAATTCTCTTTTTTTGCGAGTTATCTTCCTCTATCTTTTTTTTTTGTTATTTTATATCAGAAGAAAAAAAATTTACTCGTGATTTAAAGCGTTAAATAACCATTTTTTTCTACTTTCGAAATAATAATTGATGCCGATTATTGTTCTTGCATTTTTCATTGCGACACCCCGAGAATTAACGAAAAAAAAGAGGATCTTTGAGGATTTTTCTGCGCGATTATAGAAAAAAGGGGGGAAAAAAAGAAGAAAAAGAAGAAGAAGAAGAGAAAATTAATTATTTCAGTTTTATTCCTTATCGGTTGAAATAAGAATTTGATGATGGAAAAAAAAACAGAAAAAAATTTATATCTCGGAACGTAAATTATACATCGTGCGGGGTCTAGAATAATCACATCTGAACGACTTTCATATACAGAAGAGTTATACAATTACAATCGTAATTTGCTCAAGGCAATCGGTATATACGCTGTAGGCTTCAATTACGCACTATTATATTACTTCCATATTTGCTATTTGTGTCAGAATTATTATTTGAATATTTCTTCATTTTTATTTATTTTCATATTCTCACACGTCAACTATTTTCTATTTATTTATTAATTTTATTAATTTAAAATCTTTTCTTTTATTTTAGGTGGCGTGTATTTGTTTATTTTTCCCGCATAAATATAGAAATAATTGTAGAATAAATATCTTCTGTGGAGATAATTTTTTTTATTTATTTATTTATGTTTTTTTTTTTGAATTTAAATTGAGAGTGGTTTCCTATTGGCTGAGAGGATTCGCAGATGGAAAAAAAAGAAGCAAAAGAAAATAGGAAGAGTGGAATGTACGGCCATGTGCCGCGAAATTTAAAATCGCTTTAACGGCGGCTATAAACGATAAACCTGTTTAACCAGTTCAGCGGGCGCGTTTTGCCTTGCAAAATCGTTCTTGTTCCTTCATTTTTTCATTCGTTTCACTTTTTAGCTGGACTTGAAGAGGCAAGACATTTCAAAAAGGATCTGGTTAAGATGAATCTCGATGACATTTTGCGTCAATCATCATAATATAGATTTTCTTCATTTCTTTCAATTTCTTCCTTTATAAAATAATTGTTTTTTAACAAAAAACAAAAAAAAATTAATTAATTAATCGAATTATTAATAAATTAATTACAGACATATTTCTTTTTCAAAGATTCTTTATTTTGAAAAAAAGTTTTTCTAAAGTATAATAATAATTATTTTTCAAATGTTTTAGTCGAATTTTTTTTTGCAAAATTTTCTTGAAAAATAAAAATTTCATTAGAGGGAAAATTTTCAAATGAGTTGGTGTGATCACGTGACGGAGGTTTATAATACACCTTTGGTCTCTTCCGTTCAGCGTTGAGTTCTCACGAGAACTTCACCCACATCGACCTACACCCCCAAACCCCACATCAAAACTTGCCTCTTTCCATTTATCCCCCCCCCC
>JUFY01021312.1:4137-21964 GCA_001855655.1 Leptopilina clavipes | reverse complement strand
CTCACCTACAGAAATTTCGCTATCGTCTTTGTCGAGTTTATTGAAAGGTAATTTGACTTGCTTTCCCAAAGGACATCCTTGACAGAAAAATTTATCGTCATTTTTGAAATCTAAACCATTCACGGCATTATTATCCCTCATTTTTTTAAGTGAAGCTCCATTTATGTGACCCAAGCGCTCATGCCATAGTTGAAAAGACGAGTAACACACAACGCTAGCCTTGTCGTCGCCACTTCTGAAAAATAATCGTATTAGATTGTTACATTGTTTCATGCTTTGAGCTACTAATACATTATTCTCTGAGTAAATAAAAGCTTTGTCTTTGGACAAAATAATCGAGTAACCTTTTTGAGTGCACACACCAGCGGACAATAAATTTTTTGAAAAGCTTGGAACAAAAAGCACGTTGTTTATTTCACCTTTTATTTCAGGTGAGCTTCTTGTTCCGTTCGTTGTCGCCTCGTCGAAAATTGCCCCTCTGCTTCTGTCCGCCAAGAGTCATCGTTGCTAGGGCACTGCTGGCTTCGTCGTGTGATGTCATCCTCGACTCTTCTCGAATCAGCCTCTCTCGTAGGTTGGCAAGCGTTTGGTTTTCCTCGAGCACGCTTTCCCACGCCGATACAAAAGCATGGAATTTTCCAGGAAGACTTCCCAATATTTTCGCCATGATCATCGTGTCAGACACCGGTTCATCAATGTCCTTGAGTTGATTTGCCAGATTCTCGACTTTCGCAATGTGTTGAGCGACAGTATCCCCAGAGTGCATCTGATATTCGTGAAATTTCGTAGTAAGTGCAAGTTTGTTGGTTGCACTTTTTTGTTCATGGATACTCGAAAATTTCGCCCACATATCATGTGACGTTGTGCAGGTTATTAAATACTCCAATTGCGAAAAATCGACAGAGGAAGATAAGATGTACATAGCTTTCACATTAATTCAATTCAATAATTCAATTAATGAATTTTAATTGAGACATTAATTGCAAATAGAATTTAAAAGAATGAGTAGAAAATATCAATAATTTATAATACTTTTGTAACATTAATAAACTTTTTTAAATTTTTGAAAATGACATTTTACTATACATCCAAACAATAGTTAATTATTATTTTTGTCTATAATTAACATAAAATTTAAATATTTATATTTTATACATATATAAAAATTATATATTAGCGCTGTTGTAATAAATATGTTTTTATAGCTTTGGTTCAATATTTTCTTCTTTTGTAAAACTTTTTATTGCAAAATAGAGGACATATATGTATAGCATACTAGTATTGTGCATTAAATTACATGTTTTGTTTATCTTATATAGTATCTTTGTCTTTTACTTTTGAAGAAAATGTACCTTTTCACTGTTTTTAAATAACAGTTAGTATAAATACTATATTTATGAAAGTAAGTACTTGGGAGAATAAATATTCTTATTTTTTTAGATACATCAGGGTACATTGCATAAAATGCGACGTTCAAGAGCTGGATGTTTAAATAATAATCTCGAAGGCAAACGGATCGTATTATTAAAAAATTATTGGATGAAGATTTGAAATAATTTAATATCACGAGCCATAAGACATTAACACTAGAGTCCAGTGCCCCTACCTCACTCAAACAATTAAAAATTGAGAAAAATGACGAACAATTTACGCTTAAGCCCAGTTCCTCTACTTCATTCAAAAAATTAAAAATTGATAAAGATGACGAGCAAGAGTTTATGGACATAAACAGTAACGAACATTTGAATAATTTCAGCAATGACGAATCGTCGCATGAAGAAGACTCTGACGATAGTTTTAATAGGTAAATTATTAATTTTTCTATTATAGTTTTCTTTTTATTATAAAGTACATTAAAATCACACTCTTAAGATTTATTAACTAAAATATAATTTTAAGAAAGTGAATATATGAATTTCAATTTTATCATATCAATTTTATAAAATATGTCTTGATGTAATTAAATAAATTTTATAATAAATTCATTTTCATGTATCGAAAAAAATTTTCTAAAAAATTAATGAAGTTTATTAAAAGAAAAATGTTTCTTTAATAGGTAAACTAAAAACAGAGATTTTCTATGTAAATTAGAAACAATTTTTTTTAAAGATTTAGGTAAATTTTGTACTGTATACAGCTTCATCAATATGTTTTAGTGTTTCAATGCATCTATAGATATGGTAACGATTTATGAATTAAGGGTGATGAAAAGAGGACTTTGAATTCTTTCAAATTCCTCTAGATTTCACTAAATGAACAATTAACCTTATAGCAGGATCAATAAATATGAGTTATATTGATTAAAGGTGAAAAATTATGGAACATACCTAATAATAATGTTGAATTTTCATGTGAAGTATGAGAAATGTTCCTCTGAAAAACCAGCTCACTGATTAAAATACATTTTTACGAGTGGAATAGTATTTTACTCAAGAATTTTTGTTGAATTAAAATTATTTCAAAACGAAAGCGAAATACGGGGCCAAAAGTTACGAATTATTTTTGACAGATCGTATTTACTGGCGGCATTTGTTTTCCAAGTCGGATGGAAGCAGCGCTTCAGCGGAACGCGGCCGACTTTGGTACCATTCGCTACTAGCTTTACAGATAAATCTTGGATGATAAATACGTTATCGACAAAATGTTGTTGGTAATAATCCAACTTTCAGAAATTATTATTATTATAATTATTTTGTTTTATAAAAATTATGTGAATCTCATACGTTTTTGATATTATTTGGTACTACAGGATATTGCAACGTATAGAAATCTATGATATATCACAATGCAAAAAAAATTATAACAACAACTGACAATAATGTTATTTTTCCAAATTTTTTATTGTTTTTTTATGCTTTTAGTTCTTTTTTTTGTATTACATTATTTTTTTAAATTATATCACTTGATTTTTATTAAAGATATTTTCACTCTCTGCATAACCCACACTATATACACATTGAGAATGATCGGATTCTGATCGTTTCATATCCTCAAGACCAGAAAATTTGTAATCTCCTCCACAACAGTACAGCACGTGCCAATATACTATTTACAATTTCACCTACTGTATGACCTGCTCAATTAAAATTTACATTGAACTGTTCATTAAAATGTTTTTAATAATGTACAATTTTTTTAAATGTTTGAATCCTTTTTATTTATTTATTATTTATTGATTTATTTATTTATTTAGTTATTTATTGATTGATTGATTTATTTATTATCTATGTTGTAAAATATTACATAATATTCTAATATTATTATTTTTTTTAGCATTTATATTTCATATATCTACTGCTAAAATATTTTATAATAATATTTGAATTTTTATGGTTTGGCGGTCATTTTGAAACGGTAATTTTGACACGCTTATTCACACCTTGATTGATAATTATCGTTGACGGCTGCTAATAGTCACTAATAGTTCTACCTCGGTTCTACTAAAAGTTCAATAATGACGAAAAGTAAGTAGATATTTATAAATGTCTCTATGAAATTTAAAATTTACATCTAATAGTATTTGTAAAATGATATATTTTACTACGGTTTACTTTATTTTCTATTATTTTTATTTGGAAAATTGAAATATCTTGAAATCTAACCTCAAAAAGTGAAAAAACCTTTACAAATTTTCTAAACATATCATATAAGACAATTTTCTATTGGATATAGTTTATTTTTCTCAGTTTTCTATTATACTATATAAAGTTATGTTTGAATTGTAAAAAATTTAAATTTTCTATTTTAGAAGATAAATCGAAACCTAGAAGAAAAAGTGGCGGACAGAAAAAGAAGATCAAGAAAGATCATTATCTCAGGATGTTGAAAACGAAAATTCCTATAAGTAAGTAAATAATTATATTTATTACAAATTGTACGTATTTACACTTTTTTCGCCTACTTAGTGTTAAATGGTGCGTGATTTATTTTTGTTTTGTATCCGTGCACTTTTTTAGTAATAGTCATAGACAAATATTTTTTTCTTTTCAACAAATTTAGCTGACGAATTTTAATAGTATTTTTTTTGCATTATTTGCTTTCTCTGTAAAAAATAATTTATGGAACGTTCTGCTGTCATTGTAATTATACTTTACCATATTTTATGTCATTTACAGATTTTGCTACTAAAGAAAAAGAACGAAGTAATAGTGCAGATGAAAAGAATATGAGCAACGGAAAAGAAAAAAGAGTTAATGACAATGTAGACAAGGAAAGAATAGAAAAGGAAGAGATTATAGCAAAGCAAAGTAATAAAAAACAGAAGGAGAAAACTATCGCCGAGACTGAACAAAACGAACAGAATGAGTGAGTTTTCAATGTCAATATTAAAAATCTTATATATTAATCTTGATCAGTCTTTTAAAATTTTAATTTGGTATATAGTTTCGAAATGCAGGACGTATAAAATTGTAAGCAGAAAAATCCTTCTTGTTTGTTTATTTATATACACATAGATATAGCAAGTAATAATTTATAATCGTAAAATAATTTTTTTTTAAAAAAACATGATTCAATTGTTATTTTATTTCGGTATCATTTTCATGTTATAAATTCTAAAAATATTAATGTACTAAATGTTTAGCAACTTTAATATTTTTAAATTAGAACATTTTTGGAAAAAAGTTTTTACTGTTTCTTCAAAGTCAGAATTAGTTTTTCCTTGTTTTCTTTGCAAATAATTATTTTTAAAAGAATTTCTTTTTTCTACATAGATGTATAATTTTAAACTATATAATTGAACATATAGAAGGTATAATTAAAAAAAATTTCATTTTTTTAATTACATTATATTTCAAAAAAATAAGTAGCTATTATTTAAAAATAAATTTCAAAATAATCAAAATAAAAGTAATTCCTTTTTTATATAGAGAGTAATTATTTTACAAAATTTTCTGACTGTTTTATAATATCAACTTTTAGAAAAAAATAATTAAAAAAATCTCCGTTTAACATGGTTCCTCCGTATATTATTTTTTAAATAATTACTCGAATATAAAAACACCTACATTAAAAATAATTTATTAAATTTTATAATATGTTTTATAAATTATAAAATGAACTAAACTATATTAATATTTAAATAATACGTTGTATAAATAAGTATAATGTATGTGAAGTTCTTAGTTTTTAATTAATAAATGTAAGATAAATAATGATACCCTATTATTTATTTTGAAGCGCTTTAAGTTTCAAGTTTCCAACTTAGACCCCATTTTAAAGTAAAAATGTACGTACATTTACGTCCGCATGAAAATGGCCCACTTTGTCTCTATTGGACTTATCTAAATAAGCATATTCTTGATAAAATGTCCAACATTTTCAGAGGTCTTAGACCCCTCTACGTGAAAAATTCGTCAAGTTATAGAGATTAAAAGTTGGAAGTGTCAAAAACAAAATAAGATTATTACTTGTTTTTAATTACTCATCATTTGACGTGGGACACTCTGTTGTTTGTTTTTTAGTAATAAAAAAAAAAATCTAAACCACTTGTAGAAAATTTTGATTATATCTTAAAATAAAATTGACGAAGTGGGTACTTTTCATGTGTATATGGGGCATTATTCCTGAATTGCCCCACACCAAAAAAAATAATTACTTGTTTTGGCTTTAAACTTGTTGCCTTACATCATTGTAATAAATCGCTGAAATATTAACGTAAATAAAAAAAATTCATAACTATAACAAAACTTTACCGATTTTAATTTTATAATAGGGCATTTTAAAGGATTTCTTTTGGACTTTCAAAAGCAGAGAACATTTTTTTTTAATTTTTACACCTTCTTATTTCAAATATAGATGTTATTTTTTAATTATGAGTAATTTGAGCATTTTTAATTTATTTTATTTGCATTCAAAAGCTAAAGATTTTTTCAATAAAAGTAGGTAATAATGGAAATAGAAAAACATTTTTTTTGAAAAACTTGAAAAAAATGTTTAAAAAATCAGTTTTTTTTAATTAAAAAAAATTTTTTCTCCATTTACATTATTACCTACTTTTATTGGAAAAATCATCAGCTTTTGAATGCCAATAAAATAAAAAAAATTGAAAATGCCCAAATTGATAAAAATTAAAAAATAAGGTCTATATTTGAAAAAAGAGAGGGTGAAAATAAAAAAAATGTTTTCTGCTTTTGAAAGTTCAGAAGAAATCCTTTAAAATGCCATATAATAAAATTGAATTTGAAAAAAGAGGGGGTAAAAATAAAAAAAAATGTTTTCTGCTTTTGAAAGTTCAGAAGAAATCCTTTAAAATGCCATATAATAAAATTAAAATCGGTAAAGTTTTGTTATAGTTATGAGGATTTGAAAAAGACAATGTCACTCAAAACGTCAAAATGACAACTCCCAGTACTTTAAAGAATTTTTTTCATTTATGTTAATATTTAAGAGATTTGTTACAATGATGTAAGGCAACAAGTTTCAAGACAATACAAGAAAAATTTTTTTTTACCTGGGTCAGTTCAGGAATAATGTCTCATATACATATATGTATAATGTGAAAATTGTTTTTAAGAAGAAAATGGATGATAATAATTGACAAGAAGCAAAAAACAAATAAAAAGTTGCGGCTGCGAGTTAAAAACATCGTGCATTTGTTTGATCAATAAACGTTTTGATACTTAAATCAGAATACAGTTCAAATTTTTTTTATGAATACCTTTTACTAAATATTTTTGAACATACATTGGGATAACTCAATCTGGCTCAAACTGGTATTTCCCTACTTTGGGAATTAATTGGTTTCAGCGTTACAAACCCAGTTTGGGCGTTGTCTAGGTTGCCTACTTTGGAGATTAGAAACCCAGTTTGGGCTAAACTTATTTCCAAGCAAATTTTTCACACGGGTACTCCTGAATAATTACATTAAAAAAAATCGACTTTGCGTAATTTGTAGGGCAGTCTTGAAAAATAATACACAATTTTAGCATAACCTGTTTACAAACAAAATATGACTCTACTTTTAGCACGAGGTTCTTTTGCTCTTCAAGACCATCAACTCTTATAATTTTTATCTAAACTTACATTCAAATGTTACAAAAGAATTTAATTCGACATGAATGAAAATACTAGAAAATACACCATTTTTATTCAGACACAAAATAAGAAATTTGTTTGTCCTCAATTCAGACAAGATTACTGAATTATAATTTTTTTATTGGGATTTTTTTCAAGCTACAATTTAAATATAATTTTCCAGGTATTGTCGAATTTTTATGCATCTTGTTAAAAATAGTTGGGCATTGTCAGACCTCGCCCGTTTTTTAAACATTGCCCGTAACATATATATATATATATATATATATTTTTTTTTTTTGAAAAAAATTGATTAGTGTGTTAGGTATGTTTATTTGTTACTCATTATTCATTTGATAATTTAAGGTTTGGTCGGAAGGTATAAAACTCCAGTTGATTTTATTTACATTTAGTAGCCATTGTGTGTTTTTGAATCCTTTAGAGATTGTTTCTGTCCATTCAGAATTGATTCTTCCATCATAGAAGAAAATTTTGTTGTTGTTAATAATGTTTCGAAATCTTCTTATACTGTGTACGATTGCAAGCCCAATTTTATCGTGGTAATCGTATAATTTTTCAGGACCGTTGTATGATCTACGAGAACTTGATATATATGTACTTTTTTCGTCTTGGTATTCAGAAAGATGTGTTGTAAACTCTGTCTCTTGGATTGTTAATTGAATAACCAATTTTCCATTGTATTGTGGGGAATGTAGTTCCTGATTTTGTGCTGATAACGAACGATTTATGTACTCGTAACAATCAGTAGATGTCCGGAAGAATTTTACTTTTATTGAAGGGATTGGGATTATAAAAAATGACAGCGTTTGAAGAACGTTGGTTAATGTTGTTTTGTGGTCTTCGAATGTTGGATTAGCAATTATGATTCCAAATGGAAGTAAAATTATATTTTCATTTTCTTCTGGAAATAAATGTTTTAAAAGTTTAAGAAATGTATTTTCAGATCCTTTTACATTAGGTGGTAATGTAATAAATTGGTATTTTCCGACTGGTGTGGTGAATGCTGTTTTGTTTGCATCTTCTTTATTTATATGTATGCGATTGTATAGTTCGTACATACCTATAATTGAGAAGTATGTATTTTTGTCTATTTGTTTTCTAATTTCTGTGATTCTTTTAGTTGTAGGACTTTGTTTGATAATTTGTCGGTTTAAAGATGAAAAGGGGGTTATAACTTGCCATGATATTTCATCCATTATTGTTAATCTTTTTTGTGTAATTATTACTTCGTTGTTATATTTTGAATCTGAAGCTTTAATAGCTCCTACGGAGAGTAGTGTATTAATTTGATAATATATATCGGCTTGTTGTTCTGCTGTGAATTGGGTTATTTTTTTGTAAGGTTTTTTAAAAATAGATTCAGTTTTTGTAGTTATCTTGTGTTCTATTAAAGGTGCGAAATTTGTACTTGTAAAAAGGTGAGAGTGGTTTTTTATTATTTCAAGTATAAATATCAATTCTTCTGTGTTTAGTCCTTCAAGTTGTAGGTTTTCTTAAATTTTAAAATGATCTGGATTTAAATCAATGTCAGATCTCTGATTAGTATCCAAATGTTCGCATGTTGTATTTTCGTAACCAATATAATTTTCAGGTGTTAAGTTTTCATTTGAATTTAGTTCGTTCATGGTGTTATAATGCTGAAAGGAAAATATAATTTTCTTTATATAGTGTAGAAAAATTATTATTATTACTCTCTTTTTTTTTTGTTAGTTAAAATTTTATTAATAAAAATTTGCATACTAGAGTTTTAAAAGTTCAGGTATCGAAATAGTAAATGGTTTCTTTTGGAAGATTTATACTACTAGGTTAATTAAATATTTTTCAGTGTTTAAATTTTTTTTTTTTTTTTTTTTTATTCATTAGCGATTTTGATTTTGTCCATGTGTTTTTGGAATCGTTGTCCTTCTTCTCCTTCAAGGATAACGTTGTGTTTATCTGTTATGTCAATAATTTTGTATGGTCCGTGGTATCGTTTTTGGAATTTATTAGTTCTTGGTTCTTTTAAAATGTATGCTAAATCTCTAACTTTGCCTTGAAATTCTTTACAGTTTTTATCGTATTTTAGTTTTGACCGTTTCTTGGCTTCAATTAGGTTTTTAGCTGCCATTAATTTTATTTCATTAATTCGCGTTATTAATTCTCGCAGATAAGTTCCATATGTTATCAGTTTTTGGTCTGAAGGGAAAGCTGTTGGTGCTCTAGCGATTTTTCCAAATACTATTTCATATGGAGTGAAATTTGTGGCTTCATGGACAGATGTGTTATATGAAAACATTGCAAATGGTATAAGTCGATCCCAATCGTCAAAATGTCTTGCATATTGTTTGATAAATTCCATTAATACTGTATGGCTTCGTTCTAGTGAACCATTTGTTTGGGGACGATACCCAGAAGTGGTTATTTGTTTTACACCAAATATTCTACATAAGTGACTCATTAATTTACTAACAAAACTTCCGCCTTTGTCAGTTAATATCGCACGAGGGGCTCCGAATTGAGAAAAAAGATTTCTTGCTATTGCATGTGCAATGGTGTTTGTTGTAATGTCAGGGACGGGTACGGCGATGCAATATTTAGATAAATTATCTTGTATGGTCAAAATATATTTATTGCCATCTGGGGTGGTTGGGAGTTTGCCGACAGTTTCAAGTGAGACTTTATCGAAGGTATCTATTGGTGTGTCTGTTATAAGCATTGGTTCTCTTATTCTTGATCTAACAACCTTTTGTTCTTGACATGGTTTGCAGTGTCTAATGAACTCGGTGACGTCGTTTTTCATCCCTGTCCAAACAAATCGTTCTCTAATTCTTCGATATGTTTTTGTCATACCTTTATGACCTCCTATGAGACTTTTATGCATTTCAGAAATAATTTTGGGGCGCAATTCTAGAGGTGGAATTAGTGCTTTTCTATAACATAATGTAATTATTATTTGATTTTCATAAAATATTTCTGTTAAATTTTCAATAAAGTGTATAGGTTTAATGTCATCTAAATAGTTTCCCAATAAAGAAAACCGTAGACTTTTGATATTTTCGTTCATTGTCAAAATTTGTAAGTTTTTGAGAATTAGTTTTAGATTATTTTCTTTTAATTCTTCTTGGTGTGTATTTTTAATTATTATCGTTAATATTTTATTATTACCACGTGGAGTAAGTAAGATTTGGCCCAATTTTGGTTTTTGTAGTTTTATTTCCTCTGGGTTTATTACGCCTAAATCTATCAATAATTTATCTATCGGGGTTAAAAATTCACATTGCGCGGAAGTGAAGTGAACGTAATTATCGCGTTTATATGTGAGATTTTCTCTACAGCTTTGAACAGTTAAATTTCTTGTATATAATCCTTTCGATAAATTTTCTGATTCAGAGAAAAAGGGTTCTTTGGGTTTGGGGTGTGGTTTATTTTCTTTAATTTCTTGTATATCTTGTGTTTGTGGAGAAGATTTATTTGATTCAGGTCTTTCGTCGGTGAGTAATTGTTCAGTCTGATTTTCAGTAATTTCAGTTATTGTTTCATTTGTTTCGTTTTCTTCTAAAATAGTTTGGGGTGGGGGAACTCTGCTAGGAAATAATGTTGACCTGGGTTTTGATTGTGTTAATGTAAGAGGAGTGGTCAAAGTTTGAGGAGGTAGGGGAGTTGATGTGAAATGAGGTTGGACGGAAGCTATCATGGTTTCTTCTTCTCCTATTTCGTCTTTACTTAGTTCCTCATTTTCTTTTAAAGAATTTTCATTTTCTATATTTACAGGTTTGCATTGGTTGGTTTCGTTATCCTGAAATTTATTTTTTGTTGCTAATCCGGTTTGTTGTATGGTAAATTGGATTACTTTTTCAATCCGATCTTCTAATTCTTTATCTTCGTTTTCTGTATCGTAAGGGTCAATGCTTTCGAGAGCTTCTAATAATTCATTGTCGTCTTCGTCTTCTGATACGGCAGTATAGGTAATTTGAATGGGGTCATCTATTATTTCTTCGTTGTTAAATTCATGTTCATGTTGTATTAGGGATTGGTTAAATTTTTCGAAGGAATTATGTAGTTCGTCTCGTAATTGGCGTTTTTTATTGAAAATAGATTTGTTTAAAGTTTGAATGTCGTCTTCACTTTCAGTATCAGAATCACATTGCGGAGGTCCTTCTAATGAAATCGGAACAGATAAAGTATCAGTTATTGGTTCGACTTGAATTTCGTCGTTATTCTGAAAGAATGGTTGTGTGATGCTAATAGCTGGTGCGCTTTTTAATGGTGAAAGAAATTTAGAAGAATCTGTAGTTACATCTAAGCTAGGGAGGACACTTCTTTCTCTTTTCCATATTGGACTGTGTGAATCTGTTTCTGAATTTTCTTCGCTACTGGATTCTGATTCTGATTCTTCATTTTCTTTTTGTTTGCTTTCGGATTTATTTAATAGTTGTAAAGGAGGTTTTTCCTTTGCTTTACGTGGATGTTGTCGTTTTGCAATTGAACTAACATTTAGATCTTCTCAAGGCCTTACTAAAGGAGTGGGAGTGATTTTAGTATTTGGTCTTAGTAGTCTTCTTAGAGGGGGTTTTGTTATATTTTGTAAATTAGGATTAGATTTAGAAGTAGGAATTGTTGTGGTGACCGATTTGGGTTTCAAAAGGGGTGTCTGTTTTGGAATTGTTTTAGTTACACGAGGAATGGTAGGTCTTTTAGTTTTTCGATCAGTTGGAGTTTTAGTCGAGGTCGATGGTTGTTCTAAACTTTTCTTAGCTGATCTTGTCAACATGAATACTTTTGCGTTTGACTCGTCATTAGTTTCAGGAGGATTTCTTGACAATGCATCTGCGTTACTATTTAATTTTTCTGGTTTATACTTAAAGGTGTATTCATAGTCTCTCAATTTTAATCTCCATCTAACTAGTCTTTGACCGGGGTCTTTAATACTATCTATCCAACGTAATGGTTCGTGATCGCTCACTAAAACGAATTGTCGACCGTACAAATACGGGCGAAAATATCTAACAGCGTATAAAACAGCTAGGCATTCCTTTTCAGTCGTAAAATAATTTTTTTCTGGGCCGGTTAAGAGTCGTGATAAGTATGCTACAGGGTGATCAAATCCGTCTTTTTCCTGACTCAATACTGCGCCAATTGCGTAATCTGAAGCGTCTGTTGTGAGGGTGAATTTTTCATTAAAATCAGGGTACTGCAGAATAGGTTCTTCACAAAGTGCATTTCTAAGGATTTGGAAACTTTCTTCATGTTCTGAGGTCCAAATAAATTTCTTGTCTTTTTTTAATAGGTCGGATAGTGGCTTTGCTATTTTTGAAAAATCTTTTATGAATCTACGGTAGTAACCTGCTAGTCCGAGAAATTGTCTAATATTTCTTGAGTTTGTAGGTGTAGGGAATTTTTTTACAGCTTCTATTTTTTTGGGATCTGGTCTTAACCCGTCTTTACTTATAATGTGACCTAAATACGTAACTTCTCTTTTTAGGAATTCACATTTTTCTGGTTGTAATTTAAGGTTAACCGCCTTTAATTTACCAAATAATCTTCTAATCTTTTTCCCATGTTCATTTAAATCTTTAGCGTATACAACTATATCGTCTAAGTAAACAATCAGTTCTATTCCCTGTAAACCTCTTAGTACTTGATCCATGAGCCTTTGGAATGTAGCCGGAGCATTTTTTAATCCAAATGGCATTCTGATGTATTCATAATGGCCATTTAATGTAGAAAATGCTGTTTTTGGTCGGTCTATTGGATCCATTTCGAATTGGTGGAATCCCCATGCTAAATCAAAAGTTGAGAAATATTTTGCATCCCCTAAGTGGTCAAGTATATCCGTTATATTAGGAAGAGGGTATGCATCCCCTATCGTTTTTTTGTTTAGGGCTCGAAAATCTATAACTAGACGCCACTTTTTATTACCTTGTGCGTCCGGCCTTTTGGGTACAATCCACAGAGGTGAGTTATAAGGGGAATTAGATGGTGTGATAATTTCTTCGGAAAGCATTTTAGTGATTTGACGTTCAATTTCTTCTCTCTGAACAGGTGGAAACCGATATTGTCTAGTGTTTATAGGGATATCGTCTGTTGTAGAAATTTTATGTTTTATTAAAGGAGTTGAGGAAAGATTGTCCCCTGGAATATAAAAATCTTGATTGAATTCTGTTATTAATTCTTTCACATGTTCGATTTCTTCGGAGTTTAAGTGGTCTATTCTTAATCTTTCTACTACTGCTTTTGATCTATCTGATGGGGTAGTAACGTTTTCAGAAGATTCAAAACATTCAAGATATTCGTCACCTGCTATATTATAATATTCAAAAGGTATAAGCTCTTGAGGCTTTAATTCAATGGTAACATCATCGTTGGAAGTATTTATTGCTAAAATGTAAGCAATTCCATCTCGATTTGTTACTGCAGCTTCACCTATATAAATATCGGGTTTTGTGGATATTAAGGGAAGATATCCTTCTTTAATATCAGAATTTGAAATATCTATAGGAATTGTTTCTCTCATTCTTGCTTGAATTCTAAATAATTTTGGAGTTTTAACTGATTCAGGGTCAATTTCTAAAGATTCTTGATCTATAAATGGTATTGGCTTGGTTGGTTCTGAGCGTGTAACGATAGTATTGTGCCAGAATGATATTTCTGTTCTTTCTTGTCGGAGGTAATTTCGTCCTAATATTCCGTCTGTAGTAATAGGGAAATTAGCCATAACTTGGAATTTTACAGGAGTTTTTCGGATATTCAAGGTAATAGTTCCTATGGTATTAGCTCTCAATTTTGTAATTCCGGAAAGTTCTATAGCTTCAGTAGGATCTATTAATAATTCACCTTTTAATTGATTTATTTTTATTATGTTCACGTCTGCGCCTGTGTCGACTAAAAATCGGGCTCTAGAATTCCTAAATTCTGTGGCCGCAATTTCTATGACTGGGGATTCTCGACATTCTCCGTTCGTTTGGTAAATGTTTCCGAATTTTCTAGGAATTTTACTGTCATTCGACGCTCGGGTTTTGTATCGCTCGTCGTCGCGTCGTTCCGTCGAGCGTAATTGAAGTTTAAATGTTCAGGACGTTTTAAAGGTGTTGGAGATGATGACCGAGGTGGCGTTGAAGAGTTAAAGAATCTAAAGTTATTGTAAGGACGATTTGTCGGATCATGAGGAGGTGGAAACTGTGGTGGGTAAAATTGATATGAGTTAGGATATGGATAATAAGGATAGGGATATGGATATGGTTGAAAATAAGGGTCTGTGGAAGGTGAATAAGGGTTTTTCAAGATTCTCATTTGTGTTGGTCTGTTTATTAATTGTGTAAGGTTTGGTTTAAAATTTTGGTTGGGGCTTGGACTTCTGTCATGCATTGGAGGACCGGAAATATGCTGATCCTGTCTCTATACACGATATGCGCTAGGCCCATTAAATTGCTCTCTTTGTCGAGTTTCTAAGTGAAGTGCTGCTTCTAGTGCATCCTGTAAGGTTTTACGATTTCGTACATCAACGTTAGTTGACATATCATCTGGTAAACCACAAATAAAGGCATCTAGAGCACAATGGCGTAATGGAGAAATCATACTTGCTGCATTTTCTCCATATTTTTCTTCTAACGCAGCTTCGGCACCTGAATAAAGAAGTGAGAGTCTGTCATGAAATTCGTTGACTCCTTCCCCTCTTCTCATACGAATTGAAGCAATTTCTTGTAAGTACCAGCGAATATGATTTCGTTGTAAGAATCTCCTTTCAAGGTGTTGTATTAATTCTTTTAAGGTTTCAAATCTTAAATCGCGTACGCTGTCTCGAGCTGACCCCTTTAGACGTCCTTAAATTGCTTTAACGTATTTTCTTTGACACGTTTTGGGAACATAAGCAGCTCCATTTTGGATACCCTGTATAAAATCGCGAACGCGCATATTTTTACTGTCAAAATGTTGTACGTGTAATATTCCTTGTTGTAAAGCGAACATTCAGCTACGCTTGTCACCATTTCGGTAGTGACATTATGATCAATTTCTGTTCCTAAAGTTGGATCGCGCTTTCGATTATTGTTTCTGGTTTGGTCGCCGTTTTCATCACCGTGTTCAGACATGTTCGAATGGACTGTAGGGTGTCTCTGATAGTATTTATGTTTCTTTTTATGGGGTGGTGTCATAAAAATTTTAATTTGAAATCAGGTTTCAATAGGCATTTGATTGTATAGTTAATTGTACGTAATATAAATGCAATATTTTTGTGAATATTAATTTATGCAAATTATTTTATTTTTATTTTATTCTTTGCTTGCTTGTTTATTAAAATTACGTTAGATTTATAACAGTATAACTGAGTATGCCCTCGTTGGTAACACGATTCGCAGCAGTTTGTCCATTTATATAATTTTAATTTTGATTTAATAGGATTTTCAAGAGATGATACGGCAAAAGTTTCGACGGGGTTTTCCGATTTTTGTTTACTAAAATAATACACTCTATTTAAAGATTCTAATATTTTTCTAGCGGCAGAATGTTCGGCTTCTCTAATTCGCTTTTCACCGTTTCCTACTTCGTGAAATAAGTTCTGTTGGTAATAGTCTTCAACAATGCATTCTACGTAAAATGTTCTATTATGTGGAGGACCTGTTTTGTGGTGTGCTAAATATGTAGGCTGTGATAAATTATATTCAGCAGTTAATTCTACGAGAATCGATTTTGGATGCTGTATTGTTTCGATCTTTCCTTTGGGAAATTATAATTTTGGTATGATTTCTAATTTTGGAAAAATTGTATTCATCTCTGTTTTATTTAAAAACATAAGGACTTTTATTTGTTTAAAGAGGATAATTTGGACTCTGGGAATAATTCCGTAATTATTTTTTTCCAATTGTGTTCGATGGCTCTTTCGGTTTGTTTTTTGTTCTTTTTATATTTTCTTTTATTAAAATTCATAAGGTAAACAAACACAATATTGATAAATTGTAAAACCTTTAATTTAATTTATTACTTGGTTTGTTTTATTCTAACTTAAAGTAACTTAAGAGAACTTATACTAACATAAACCTCAGATACAAGTTTTATGCTAAGGAACTAGTCAAAGTAATAAAAAAAAAAGAGATACTTATTCTAATTTCAGTTTCTTAAATGCGAATCTCAACTCAAGCATTAAAGGAACCAAAATAATAAAGCTTAGTTCTTAAATGCGAATCTGAACTCAAGCATTAAAGAACCAGTAAAATTTCTTTAAAATATCTAAGAACTAATTAAAATAGCTTAAAACTATTTAATTAAAATAAGTAAATTTTAGTTTCTTAAATGTGAATCTTAACTCAAACACCAAAGAAACTAAGATAAAGGTTGTAGCTTCTTAAATGCGAATCTTAACTCAAGCACTAAAGAATAACTTAAAATTAGCTTAATTAGTAACCAAGTAATAAATAATAAAATCTGGTTTCAAAAGAATGTACCGAAGGTATATTTGAAAAATAAAAAAAAAGGAATAATATTTAAATTCGCAAAATTATTTGCGAGCACTGTCACTTTGATGTAATTGATGATTCACTTTATGATGTAGCGCAAAATGGTTTCGTTAAAGTATAATGACAGATGGTAAAAACAATTTTGAACAGGCATACAATATGAAAATATCTCTAACAATTACATATGTATTCAAATATAAATTTTTTTTTGAAGGGAGATAATATCAGAAGGAATAATTTGAGTGATTAGTTTTGTTAGAGACAAGAGCCTGAAAGAAATTTTTGTTAAATATAATGTCAAAGTTTGGCAACTATCCCACCGCTGCCACCATAAAATTGCTAACTGTTACGTTTATATTTGTTGTTATGTAACTCGCGTGGTCAAAATGTTATTCTTCAGAGTTCGTTAGCAATATTCGTACAAGTTGGTAAGTCTTGCACTAATTATTTGTGTGTTCGTTATTGCCTCAGCTCTGCGGGAGCCGTAATGACGTTATATTTAATATAAGTAAATGGATAAATAATAAGAAGGAAAAGATAGGTTTTGAAGTTTAAAGAAATGTTTTATTACAGGAATATTATAATGTACACTCAATATCATATATGCTGTCCTTCCGGTCTGACGGAATTTTGAAAATTCGTATGATTTCTGTCAAATATTTTTAGTTCGTGACATACAAATGTTTATTCATATGTCATGAACTAAAAACATTTTGACAGAAATCATACGACTTTTCAAAATTCCGTCAGACCGGAAGGACAGCATATATGATATTGAGTGTATACAATAATAAAGAAATAGGATTAACAATTTGTATTCTTACCTAATGGTTTCACAATGGTTGATTTATAATTTCATTGAATTAAGGACGTCACAAATTATCAGTGTAAACTGAGTTTTTATATTTTAAGGTTTTGAGTTTTGATTTAATAGTCAGAACAGGTATGATTAAAATATTATCGAGAGAACGAACTTTTCGGATCAAATACTGTTCTTTGACTTAATTTTACATCAAAGCTGTCAAAACTATCAGTCCAGGTCGATCCTTACCTTCTCTTCCATCAATCCCCTTCTGGTGAACGCTACTTCAGCTACCAGAGGGAAAACTCCATCTTCTCCATGGTGAGCGCCTCCTCGGCCGCCAGTCCTTAAATATTAATAAGCGCGAATAGGGCCCCCTGTATTTAAACACGAGTGTGGAAATTCGGGAGTGTCGCGAGTGAACAATACGCCTGTGGTGTACGCTATCTAGCTACCATAGGTATGCGAAAGTTACCGACGGTTAACAAGTGCTGTGAGATCGCGACTCATTAACCTCGGTCGGTAAGTGTCCCTACTGTGCACGCTGTTAAAGCTGCTGTAC
>JUFY01021291.1:4732-27819 GCA_001855655.1 Leptopilina clavipes | reverse complement strand
TATACTCTCTAAATCTGAATTAGTAAAAATTTTAACTAATTTGAATTAGTGACTCACTTTTTGCTTTCGAATTAGTTAAATTTTACTAATAAATAGTTAAAAACAATTTTTTCTATTAATTTATTAGTAAATTTTAACTAATTCAAAAGCAAAAATCATTTCTGAAAAAAATTGGTAAATTTTTTCGTAATCAAAAATTAGTTGCCATTTTCAACTAACTCTTTAAATTTTAATTAATTAGAAATAACTAATTTGATAGCAGAAAGTCAGTCACGATTCAAATAGTAATATTTCTGCTAATAAATTAGTTAAAAATTAATTACTAGTTACATTCACTTTTAGGTTGTGTCAGAATAACTAAAATTTCTGGTAACTAATTCAATTAGTCGAATTTGACTATTTTTTTAAAAAGATTTTTTACTAATAATTAGTTATTTTTTACTAATTATTAAGCAAAAAGTTAATCAAGATCTTACTAACAATTGGTTATTTTTAACTAATTCAGATTTAGAGTAATTTTTTACAAATTTGAGAGATTCAGTTGATACACCCAGAAAAAAGATATATTTGACTCAGAGTCTACTAAACAATTTATTTGTTCCAAATAAATTTTATTTGATTCAAATAAAAATTTATTTGGAACAAGTAAAAATATTATTTGTGTCAAATAAAATTTTTATTTAAAACAAATAAATAGTTTAGTAGGCTCTGAGACAAATATACTTTTATTTAACTCAAATAAATTATATTTGATTCAAATAAAACATTTCTCTGGGTGTAATTATTTCAAACAATAGTTTCACAATGGTAGTTTTGAAAAATGGTTCTTCCAATCGGAAAAATTACCAATTTATGATAGTTTCAGTTAATCACTATTCTAGTTTTAGAATTGTTAATTTCAAATTATGGTTTAGTTCCAGATCGATTTAGCGCAAATATCCTTGAAATTTGTCTTTAGACGTTAAATTTAGTTTTAAATGAAATAACACAGTGTGTAAATCATACTATTATGTAAATTGCAAATTATAAATTCGTCTATTTAATTATTAATTGAAAAAGTTCAAATAAATTTTTTTTTAAAATGTGTCGTAGGTGTTATTTTATACATTTTTTTTAGATTGAAAATTTAACCTTTTGCATCGATACAGCGATTTATGTTTGTGCTTTACATAAATGTATATATACATATATGTGTATACGAATCTTGGCTTTTTAAATTTACAAATCAAAAAAAAAAAAAAAAACTTGTCCGATTGGAAGTTGCAGAAAGAGATCCAAAAACGAATGAAATTCTTCGAGACCTATGGCGCCATAGTATTTTATGGTGAACATTTTACATTCCAGAAAATTGCTCAATAATGTTTATATAGCCTCAAGAATTGTATTATCTTACTATTTGTACTGACCAGTGTCAGTAAAAATTATAAACTAGCCACAGAAAAATTGAAATATGTTACAATTTTCACAAACAATTATTTTATATATACTAATTTGTATATATATATAATTTATTTGTTTAATATTTTTTTTGATAATTCTAACAAAAATTTCAAAGATGAAAAGTATCGTTGAATGTTACAGATATTTTTTTACTGCCCGAACGTAATTGAAAAGAGCAGTTTTACAACTGATTGCGCAAACTTGTGTTTAAATTATATCTTTTTCTGATCGGCTCAATTCCGAGCTCAATTCTTCTTGTTGAAAATTGCCAATTCTGATATTCTTTGTTTATGCGGCGAAAGAAGTTATTTTCTAGTGTTTTTATTTATATCTCATCGTTGTTTTTTTTTATGACTAAATCGAACTAAAATATATTTAAATTCTGAAAATATTACTTTGTGTAATAATATTATTTTTATTAACATTGCATAACTCACTGATATGTAATGCAGTTGTAATAAAAAAAGCAGAGCAACGTTACGGTTATAAAATTATTGTCAATAAGAATTGTATCATTTCAATTTCATGATTTTATGTAATTTTAAAATTTTTTCTGTAATACTTATTCCAAACGTAATCGGATAGTAATTATTTTCTCTATATGTTAAATGGTAGGATTGCATACGAAATTTTTATATTCTAATCCGTGACACCTGTGTCGATTTCGTAACGGCTTAATTAGTTTCCTGAAATTAAGATATCTTCAAGAAAAAAAAAATGTTAGAATTGTTACTTAATGTTCATTAATATATTCCATCAAATACTTCAGGTAACGAAATAGTCCAAAATCGTATTAGATTAGATCAATGAATTGGTTTATAAATACACCCAGAGAAATGTTTTATTTGAATCAAATATAATTTATTTCAGTTGAATAAAAGTATATTCGTCTCAGAACCTACTAAACTATTTCTTTGTTTTAAATAAAAATTTTATTTGACACAAATAAAATTTTTACTTATTCCAAATAAATTTTATTTGACACAAATAAAATTTTTACTTGTTCCAAATGAATTTTATTTGACACAAATGAAATTTTTACTTGTTCCAAATGAATTTTATTTGACACAAATAAAATTTTCACTTGTTCCAAATAAATTGTTTAGTAGGCTCTAAGTCAAATATATCTTTTTTCTGGGTGTAGTCAGAGAGAGAGAGAGAGAGTGTTTCATTGAATTATGCAGAAAATTTTGTATGAATTCTTGTGGAAAAATGTTATTATCTTCGCTTGTTGCGGTAATAATGTTTTCTTTGAATGGAATTTACATGATCGTTTATTATCTTTGTTCGAAATACACTAGCGGTCAAAATTATGCACCTGACATTTAACTAATTACTAAATATTAATTATTAAACATTTTTTTAATGTATTAAAATTTCTAATAGTTCATAAAGTTATTCAAAAAAAATTTTTTTAAAACAACAAATTTCTGATACACTAAAAAAATTTATTTTACTTGTTTATTATCCAATAAATATTTACTTAAACTAAGTCTAAATTAAATATTTACTTGAACCAAATAATTTTCATTTGAGTCAAATAATCTGTGAATCATTAATTCCTGTATTTAAATCAAGTACAAGTTGAATTGACTTGTCAAATAAAAATGATTTGGTTCAAGTAAATATTTATTTCACAATAGACAAGTGATTATAATGAATAAATAAATTTTTTTCAAAACACGTACAATTTAGACCGCAATAGTGTATAAAAATGTTGTCAACAGATGTTTGTTGAATATAATTTTTTTCAATTGACAGTTCTGCTGACTGCAATAATTGGAAACTTGGGTGCTTGGAAAATGTTAGGAATTGGAGAACAAGAAATTGAATAAAAATCTAAGGATAATGGACTTTGGAGCTAGTGAATCGTCACGTTAAAGATAGTATGCCGCTTTGGCTGCTTGCTCTTGACGAACCAGCATCAGATCCATGCGGTAGCATCATTAAGGAACACGTTCCATCGGGATAAAATCCGTTGGATCGTATTAGGGGATGCTCGCACGTGGTAAGGCCTCATCAAAAGCCACATTGGCTTCGACCTTGGCAGTTTCCACGGACGAACAACCCACTGTAGAAGGAGGTTTTACACAGTCCTTGTACCAAAATCCCAACTGGTTTAATCCTAATGGTGACTTTCCTACATCAGGAATTAATAATCGCGAAATAGAATGGTAAGACTTTCTAATTCTAAGATTCAAAACTGGTTTTTTATCAAAAGGTGCAAGTTCAGTCTATATGTTTTGTTTCTTGGTTTATAATAATCTATTTCTGTAATTACCACCGGATACCTTTACTTTTGTTGAGGAAAAAAGCGCAAAATCTCTCTCATAGGAACATTTTTTGCTTAGATCACAGAAAACCACAATATGTATTTACACAATGACTGTGTAGAACAATTCACCAGATTATAAACGATCCTATCCTTGGATTCTAAATGTGAAGTTGCACAAGATAATCTGTTGTGAGTGCATAAAACACATTATGTGACGTCACTGGTTGACACATTAAAGAAAAAAAAAGTCTCGGCAGTCTAATTTTGTAATAAAACCATCAGTGCAGTTTGATGGAGAAAAAAAAATTAAAGTTGCACTTTTTATTTTTTCATTTTAATTAATAAATCTTTGAATTTTATTTCAATTAATAATTTGTTTAACAGTAAATTGAAATTTGTAAATGTCGAGGGAGAATAAATTATCAAACTTGATTTTTATGCCTGTTTTATATGGATATTATATTTGTAATTTCAAAAATTTCCTCCCAAGATATTTTTTTTTTATATTTTGTGAATATTTAAGAAAAAATACTTTATTGCAAGATAGATAAAATTTTTATTAGTTTTCAGTTTTTCTAATCATGCAGATCGTTAATTTTCTAATTACTCAAAAAAATAATAATTTTCTTTTATGAACATTAACAATAATGTTGTTGTTTTTTAATGGGAAATTATTATTTTACGGAGAAGTAGTAAAAAAAAGAGGTTTCTCATTTTAAAACAAAGGAAAAAGTTTGCTTACATTAATTTGATTTACATAATTTTTTAAAATTAATTTTTAGTGCTGATGGGAATTTACAATTTTAATTATAAAAATATTAAAACTGACGAGAGTTTTCAATGTTTAACCAGTGACATGCACATAATACAAATTGTGGAAGCAAAAAAATTAAAAATCACTTTCTTGTTTGATCTGCACTTGAAAAAAATCAGTTTATACGCAAATATTTAGAGAAATCTTAAAGTGAAAACACTGTAAATAAAATAAGATCTTCAATTTTATATTCGCAAAAAAAAAAAAAAATTGTTATTTGATTCATTTGAAAGAAACAGAAGTTTTTCTAATTTTGGACGTTGAAGTCGTTTTGAAAAAGATTAGAGACGAAAATGATAGTGAAGAAGATGAGGTGCTTTTTTTTCTTCTCTTCTTTAAAAATCTCTCAAGGTTTTGTGGAAGTATTAGCATTCTTAATCGTTGCAGGATAGAACCAGATTCCTTAGACGTTGAACTATCCGGATTGGTTAACGCAATACCGTCATCGCAGAATTCAAAAAAATGTTATCGAACATCAACAAGTTCAGGATATTCGAGTCATTCACCGCCACTTTCAGCGACATCCTATACATGCTGTGTGTCTGTTACACCTCAACAAGGTGCAGTTGCCTCAACCACTAATCCTTTCAAGGAACAAGGATCAGGTTTAGCTGTGATTCACGAGGGAAAAACAATTCCAAGTCCAATTTGGCCTTGTATAGGAGACAATTTAAAAAATATTCATTATGGTGCCTGTGTAGAGCGTAACGGTGAAATGAAAGGTAAATAGGATCCTGATGATTCTATCTGACGCTTGTAAATTGCCAATTAGATATCTCTTTTTTTCTCGAGATAAAGGTACATTGACATTCTCGCTTGAAACTATTTCTGCTTTTTTGAATAACGCTTCTTTTTTCTTCTCTCTCAGTGCTTTTCGATTGTTTTTATGGTTTTTAAGGGTCGAAAGGAAAAGTTTTTTTTGGTGAATTTTAATTTGTTTTTGGAAATGTATGTAGTCTGCTTCTTGTTATTTATTAACTAAACTGTCATTTAACATAATTTTTCATAATTCTAATTTCTATCTAAAATACGTTTTTTTCTGACTTTTTTCAACTTTTTCGAGTTATTTTTATAAAATATGAATTTTTTTAAATTTTTCTGAATTATAAAGGGCCGAATAAAAAAAATAAATTGGATTTTCATGCCTTGGGATTTTTATTCAATTTTTATTTAACAGGATTTTTTCTCATTCGTATTTTCTATTATAGATTTTCCAGTTCAGTGAATTATTTGACAGAATTTTCATTTAACGAAATTAATAATTCGTTAATGAAATTGAGATTTAATGAAATCAATATTGAACGGAAACAAAATTAAATAAATAAATTTAATTAATTCACTTTATATAAAGTAGAACTTCTATTTTAAAGAAATTTTTGTTTAATCGAATTTATCGACACGAATTTTTAATTTTTAATTGTATAAAATGTAAATTTGTTGATAAAATTTAGATTGTTTTTATTCAAAATAAAATAATATGTCTGAATTTTTATTTAACAGAATTTCGATTTAATAGAATTTTCATTTTATGGAATATTCTAATTTTCTTCCAATCGAAATCTCTATATGTTAAATTGTTAATAATTATTATTATTAATAATACATTATTATCAGACAATGTGGAAATTTGGTTAAATGAAAAAAAAAACAGTGAACTGGAGAATTTACCGTAAAATTTTCGAAAAGAAAAAATTTTGCTAAATGAGAATTTTGCTTTATAAAAATTCAGTGAAGTAAAAGTTTTGTTAAGTAGAAATTCTGTTGAATAAAAATTCGATGAACTGGAATTGTATATGAAAAATTTTAGTTGGATAGAATTTTTGTTAAACAAAAATGCGAATAAAAATTCTCTAAAATGAAAATTTAGTTCAACATGTATAAATTTTTGATTGTAAATATTTTTCTTTTTGTTTTTATTTTTGAAAGACTAAAAATTCTCACTCATTTTTTTTATGGAATACTCACGACCATCTTGATTAGTAGAAATGAGAATTTTGACATTTTAAAATTTTGTCTAAATGTCAATTAAATTATTTGGTTAAATGATAATTTAGTTTAGTGAAAATTCATTTCAAAATGAAAATATTGGATTAAATGTCAAATTAATAAAATTAAAATTCAGTTAAACGTAAACTTGATTAATTGGTCATTCCTTCGAGTGAAAATTCTGTTAAAAAGCAAATTCACTATACATGTGAAATTTTGTGTGATTTTTATCAACGTTAGTAACTGTTGGATAATTAGCATGAGAAATTTCAAAAATGCTAATTATCTCCTCCAGTCTACAACTGCGATTATTATCATCACAAGATTATGGAAATTCATCTCTTTCGACAGTCTTTAGAGGCACGAGTCCTTAAAATTGTCTATGTAAATGGTGCATTTTTCCCCGCAACAAGATTACTTTGATAAATTATCAAAGTTAGAAACAAGCTTTTTATCTTCTCGCTTTAATATTCATAATAATAGAAAAAAAATCTCGTTCTTTGTCTTCTGCTGAGTTAAATACAGAGAGTATAAATCTTAAAAAAACATTGTTTCAACAGGTGCGATTCCTTGTTGCTGTTATGGCTATGCGTTTCCGCACCCTTATTGCCAGTGGGATCGTGAGCAAACTTCCGGAACTGTGGCACGCGAGGTACTAATGGAATTATCCCGAACATTGAACTCTGTCTTGGAAGGTGACACTGGAATGACACCGTCAGAGGTTTTACGTGATATTTCTCGTACGATTAATCAGAGTATTGATATGGACAAGAAAACCGCTCTCGAGGATTATATTTATCGAAATTCATCAAATGCTGTTAAGGATTCATTGCCCACTGAAATGAATCCCATTAATTCGCGAATTTATGGAAATAAAAATGGAAATTCATCATCATCATCATTGACAGCGACGCATTGTCATTTTGAGAAAAATTTTTCTAGTCAGGATATTCTTGCAAATTCTTTCGTTGATCGGAATAATTCCCTCATTGACAGTGATAAAAAACGAAATCCCGAAATTCTTCTCGTTCCTGAAAATAGGGGATTTTTTTCGAAAAATATTCACTCCTATAGTAAGAAAAATTTGAAAAATTGTCCCTGTCATGGATTTAGTAATTCGAACGGAGTGACGAATTTCAAATCAAAAGAGCCTAGGAAAGATTCTTCTTCGCAATTAACCAGAGATAAGTTTGATTTGAAAAAGGAGTATCCACACGTGAACCATGGTTATTCAGTGGTGAGCTAAATAATGTTTTTAAAAATTAATTTAGAGTCAATTTTGTATGAGATTATCTCTGGAATAAAAATTTTTCTTTAAATTTGTAAAAAAAAGAAACAATTTAAAATTCCCGAGATAATTTTTCTGGTTTTCTATTTTTGAAAATAATTGTTTTAGCAGTTAAATTATGGTGAGGAGGGAACGTCGAGCGAGGGAAATAGTCGTTCATCATCAAAGGATAGTTGGTGTCGAGAATCTGGGATATTTGAAAAAAGTTTGAATTTCACTTTAGATGGGTCGAGAGCTGAAAGATTACGTCGAACCATTGAGGAAGCGAAACGAAGACGTCAATGGTGTCGCGTAATAATTACACTCTTTGGACTCATCTTCTTTATTTTAAGCGTCGTAATTGTATCTTTATCAGTCACAAAAGGCCGGAAAGTTTTCGGCAGTATGTGAATTGATTGCAGAATAATTGTGTGACGAATTATTAACAATCGTTATAATCATTATACGCGGAATTAATTATTAAATAATATTATCTTCACGTATAAAGACACGTGAAGTCAAGTATTATATACAATATGTAATATAGAATTAACCCAGGAAAGTGAAAATTATTTCGAAAGTCTGGCAAATTTAAAGAAAAAAAAAATATCTGCAATATTACGATAATTTTATATACAAAAAGTATTTTATAATTTAAGGGAAATATGTGACAATGAAGCAAAATTTCTCATTTAAAAAAAATTCTATACACTTACAATTAGAAAAAAGTATTTTCTGATTTTTAGAATTTAGTAATTTTATTTAATTACAAATCAGTGTTTTAATTTTTTTTTCGTGAAAATTTATCTATCTGACGATTTTTCCCTTGAATTTTAAAATACATTTAGTAATACTAATATTTTTAGTAAAAATTTAAGAATAATTTAATAATTATGAATTATGATAATACAATTTATATGCAATATTAAATTTTGTATATATCTTTCAGTGATATAGACGGTACAATATATAGTTAGTTATTTTCGAACAATTTTATTCTCTTCAATTTAAAAATTAGTCAAAATTTACTAATGGTGTAAGATATTAATTAATTTTATTTTAGAGTTTATTGAAAAAAAAAGAAATTCTGCAAGGAATGAAATTAGCAGAGAATGACTAAATTTGTAATAAATTTTTATAAATTTGCATGAGTACGTAAAGCAAATTTTTAGTATTAATTTAAAAATTAGTTAGTGAAATTTGATTATTAGAGAAATTTTGGAAATTTTTCAACGAAAGTAATTAGCAAAATTTGGTGTTGAAAATAAATAGGCAAAATTTTATTTCGAAATTATAGTTAATTAATTAATTAATTATTTTAAATTAATTAATTAATTAATTTTTTTTAGTTAATTAATTACAAAATTTAGCAGTTTTCTGTTAATAAGTCGTTAAATAATTTAGATGTTTATTGTTAATTTAATTAGCGGACGTTTTTCATAATTTCATTGGTAGATTTTGATTAAACGAGATTAAGAGGATAAAAAGATTAAAACTGCGTAAGAAGTTACTAATTATTTAAAAAAAAAAGATAGCCATATCAAGTAGGTTAATTAATACTATAAAAAAAAGCCACAAATAATTGTAAATATTTTGAGTTTTATCAAAGTTTTTGCATGTGCCGTTATACAGATTGTATCTGTGCGTTTAATTCTTTAATAATAATTATTAATCTTTAGTAAAAAATATATCGTCAAACGAATGTGTGGATTAATAAACTATATTTACGAAATTTTTTTGAAATATTTTTCCATGTGATTTAAACATTATATACATGAAGTCTAATGATATAAGTTTATACTTTTAATATGGGAAATGAATGAAAGTTGTATTTTTTTATATTATTAATAATTCAAACGACTTTCTTTAAATGAGAACAGTTTGATTTTTATAATTATTTTGTTACACTTGTCTTCTATTGAAACTTGTCTTGAGTAGAAATTTTCGGAATAAATTTACAAAAGTTATATTATCTCGTGATGATCTTGATAAATGCACTTCAAGCTGTTTTCACTGAACAGATTACTTGAAAATAAATTAAACATTATCTTGCATACAATAGTATAGTTAATTACAGGGAATAATGTGAGAAGTGTATTTTGAAACTTATTTAAAAATTACAAATATTTAAATTTCTAAAATACTTTTTCTAAATTAATTTTCTTTTGATAATTTAATAAGTAATGGTAAATATTACATTTTGATTTATTTTCCTGTTGAAAATTTTTTAACAATTAAATAAATGCTTATTATGATTATTAAACATTAAAGTAAGTTAGGCACATCCAGACATCAATTCATGAATAAATAATTTGAATCAGAATTCCTGACAAATTATTTATATTATGATTATAATATAATTTTTATCTTATACAAAAAAAAATTGCGTAAAAATGTTTCTAAAGTTTCGAACGTTCAAATGAATTTATTTTTTGTTCAAGTTCAAATTTTTTTTATAGTAATTTTGCCTATTAAAAAATGAATTACAAAGCTTCAAAATTTAATTTTTTTTCTTATTAAGTCAATAATTTTTTGGGAAATATTTACATAGAAAAAGTATTTTCTTTATTTGAACGTTCCCACATTTTGGATCATTAAAATATTAAAGAATTCTTTTTTTTAATAACAAGAATGGTTTAATATTGAGGTATTTGCGTTTTTTTAGCATTTTTCATTCCGAAAATTACTTAAGGAACGTTTAACGTGTTTTCATAAGGACTAGAAATTGTTTTTTGCGATTTTTCCTGAAAACGTGGACTTCTATTGGGTAGAACATGATGTAGTGTTAAATTATTTTGATTAATTTGATCAATTTTAATGGAATCTGGTAAATTTTGAATTTTGAATAGAACATCTTTTCGTTTTCTCTCACTTGGCGAAATTGTCTCCAACATTGATGGAATTTTTGTGCGAAAAATACGACCTCTACATACAACAAGAACGACAATGATTATCGTTAAAAATGAAATTAATACAGTTAAGACTCCAACAAGCCATCCCAATTTGTCATCTAAAAATAGAAAATTTTTGAATTTAATTTGGGGAAAAAATTCTCATTTTATATGCGGGAAAATATTCAAAGAAATCTTACTTTCAACTTCCTCCAAAAGCAGAAGACTATCATTTCCCAATTCCACTGTTATATTCTCACTGGGTAACATAAATTTACATTTCCATTGGCCAAAATCTAATGGTCCAGGAACAAAATGTAGAGTACAGACTCCACTTTGTGGCTCCATTATCATGTAATACCTGCACATAAAATTTACGAATATTTACCAATTAGTAAAAAAAAAAAAAATTGTTTTACGTACTTGTTTTGAATTGATGAACTGTAATTGTCTCTCTTTGTGAGAACTTCGTGTCCGTGAAGCCATTGACATTCAGTTTTTGGTGGAACTGGACCAATTTTACAAGCCAAAGTCACAGCTTGATGATGAGCAGCCCAAAGTGTCACTGTGACTGGTTCTACAATATTCACAGTCGAATTTTTAATTTTTTGGTTTATTATCGATAGTCACTTGTGATATAGATCATTTCCACCGAACACCTTTTTGAAGCTTTCTCAAATTTCTTCTGCTTATTTTTTCCCCCCAGACACCAGAAAATGAATTCTGCCTCTTTTTTTTTGTTCTATAAGCATGAGGTGTAATACATTTAATGAACACTACTGGAAAATCACATTAATTGTTCTTCTAATTGAGGATAAGGAAGAGTCAAAGTACCAAGACTTTTTATTTGTAAAAAAAGTTGTTTATTTCCTAAATTCTTTTTTTTTTCTACAAAATTGTAGAAACACAATTTTCAACGCGCGCACAGCTTCAAATTAATGTCATCATCAGTTTTCACTTTTTTTTTCTTTTATATATAATTGTCAGTCATTAACTGACACAAGAGTTTTAACAACAGTGAAAATATTCTTTTCGTAAATCATTTTGAAAATTTTTCTCTATTCTATTCTAAAAATTAAAGAAGGATAAATCTTTTTATTTTTATAATCTATGTTGCAATTTAAAAAAATTATTCTTCTATTAATAATCATTTTTTAATTTTTGTCTATAAAAAAGTTTTTGAAATTTCTTTTTATAGACAATTTGTGAAATATTTTAAAATTTATATGATCGAGAAATATTCTTGATATTAAATTATTAATTTAGAAATATAATTAATCTTTTAGTGTCAATATTGAAATTAGTTTTCATTTTGTATTTTTTGTTTGTTTTGAATTTAAATTATTTTGAAAAAAATTTAATTGAATTGTAGATTTTAATTAAAAATTATATTTTTTAAATTTATGTTTTGCGAAATTCTTTCCTAATTTGTTTTTACTGGAGAATATTTTCGTTGGAAATATAATAATTAATAAAATGTTCTGTTTACGAAACAATGTATAAATGAGAAAAAAAAACTGATGAAAAAATCGATGATCGTTATTTGTTTCATGTATTCAGTTTGATTTATCAAGGCACTAGTTGATATAGAGTTATTTCATTTCTCTCTCTCTCTCTCTTTCTATATATATGTTGTGTAGGAACAAAATCTTTAGGAATACATATACATAGGGGCAATCGATCCAACAAATTGCACAGTGTGTATTTAGCATGAGAGTGGTAAAGCAACGTTGCTCTACATAATGCATTCATGACTATGTGTAGATTTAGTTGCTCTCTAAAATTTATTTACTCTCAACTTTCTTTTGTCACGTCGAAATGAAAAAATATCCACGAAGCAAAAGCAGGCGTTAGTGACATAAATTTTTAATTGTTTTTCAGTATTTTTTTCTTTTTCTTTTTCTTTTTCTCTTTCTTTTTAACGTGACCACAATGAATCATGTAATTTTCTTTTAATTAACTAATTGACTTTTCTTAAACTAAGAATATTAACTTTTTCTCCTTATAAACATTACATTTTTTTTATTAATTTTTTAAAAATTAAAATTGACTTTTTGTCACTGGTATTTTGTGTAAGTAAAACTAAAGTAAAAAAAAAAAAATAATTTGTCTTTTAGGAGAATGTTTTCTTATTTCTAAATTAGAGTACATACAATTTTTCACATACGTACTATCACTAGTAAATAAATAAAAATGGAATGACAATGAAAAAAGTGTGCTAGGTTTTTGAAAAATACATATACACATCGTCTTAATTAATATACTTAATACTTAATAATTAAACAAACAATGTTTGATTATTTATATATATATAGAAAATTGAGCAACACTAAGATTAGAATAAAAAAAAAGTTGCTTTGGAATTATTCGAATTGCAACATTTAAAAAAAAACTCGTCTTGATTTGTTCGACTTATTGCACGCAGGAATATCTAATTAATCAATATAATATTCAAGGACCTTAAAACTATGAGAAGTGCATCGCTTCTTCAATGCAAGATTGAAATTATTCACAAGGTGCTAAAATAGCCTCGAACTAATTAAGCTTCATTAAATTCAAAACCAACATTTATTACTGGTTAAGTATCATATTGCATTAAAGCAATCGGTTCTTTTTATTGACGTATTATAAGAATCATTGTAGACTATGTGAATGTAAAATGCTTCATGCATCTAAAATTGAGGTAAAACTAAATTGCTAAAAGAAAATGCGACAAGTCATATGAAAGTGATAACAAATACCCATGTAGAATAAATTAGAGGTATTAGGCCGCTGAGGTAGCATTCGTTTCTAAGAGTGTACCATTTAAAAAAAAAAATTCCGATGGCTCATTTTTTCTCATATCCGAGGATATCAGACTTGTAGCAAGGTTCCTCGTTTGAAAGTTTTATTCCTTTAGGAATATTTTTAGGAATTGATTAAATTTGCTAAAGTATTTTGAAGAAAATACTATCATCATTCATTTAATTTTTTTCTAATAGACAAGTAATTTGCTAATAAGAAAAGCGCTTGCACAGGAATGCCAATAGGAAAATCTAGATTCTAAAGTAAAGCAAATAAATATTCCAATATACTAGAAGTAACTATAGAAGTTCATAGTCTCAATAAATATTCTATTTAATAACTAGTTCATCATTGATATTATTTGGAAAAAAATTCCATTATTCTCGTTTAGAAAAATATGAAAAGCATTTTATTTTTCTCCGATGGGAGCAAGAAAGAAAAAAAAATTCAGTTCATAATTGATCACCTTAGTGGGTGATGGGAAAGAGTAAAATAGATCACAATAGGTACGGATGTTTCTTTTTCTTCCACCACCAAACCAAGTGAGTGCGAACAAGTTTTTTTTGTGTGCATAAATTAAATCGACGTGGATTTTGCATTTGCACATTCGTTGTGTGTGTGATTCTCTCAGGATTCATTGATACCTGGTTCAAGAAGGCTTAATTTGGTTGGCGATGCGTCTGTGTAGTTTTGTTGACTCCTGGTTTTAGCGCCACATGTCCAAAGACCTTCCTGCTCGGCAAGGGCGTGCGTCAGTCTCATACCACAGTCACGGTCCTCGGTGCCAGCCGGTGGAAATTGTCGCACGACAACTGTTGTATTTGAATTGACTGGCGTCAATGACCATCGACATTGATCAACTGCCGATGATGTCACACATCGCAATTGAATACTCCCTCCCGACGATATTTGAAAGTCCTTTGATAGTTCCGAGAAAGTAATATCTTCTGAAAGTGAATGGCAAATTTTAGGGTGATTTTAGAATTTTTCATTTTGGTGTATAAAATTTTGGCTAGGAATTTTTGTTAGGAAAATTTGTTAGGAATATTCTCTTACCTTGTTCATACATTGTGAGTTTTGCAACAGGCGAAGATAGGATTGTATTTGATCCAGGTACGGAGACTTGACAGCACCAGAAACCTTGTTCTTTAGCATAGACACGGGGAAGATTGAGACTACAATCACGACTGACTTCACCCTTACTGGGGAATTCGTGAATGATGACCTCATCATCGTTTCCGCTCAGAGGCCTCCAACTCCAAGCACATTTTTCAACACGTCCATTAGTCACACATTTTAGAATGGCCTCTGTGCCTATTGGTACTGAAATATCTTCCGGTGTTTCCACAAAATTCACCTTGCCTAATCCAAAAAAGGAAGCAGACTTATTAAATTTATTAGAAAGTATATTATCGATGATATCAAGAAGGTAGAAAAAAAATCATAAAAATTCTTCCTCGGAAATAAATTTATAACGATTTCTCAATTTTTTTTTCCGTCTCTCAATTATTGAAAGATAAGGCCACGCCTCGAGCCTTTCACATACTTTGCTAATATTTTTCGCTTCCGTTGCCACCTCTTGTTTCATAATGAACCAAGGAATGTTAATTTCCAATTTTAGCATACATTGACTGTCAAGGTTTTCCATAATTTACATTTACACATTTTTAGAAATATGCCTTACCAATTTTGAGAATTCAACTCACTATCGCAAGTAATTCAAATGACAAATGATATTTGAAAATGAGATTTCATTTATGATGATTCAGACATTTCCTTATTCTGAAAAGGATGCAGAAAAGAAGAAGAATCGAACTGTAGAGATTATTATCGTATTTATTATTCATCGACAATTCCTGACAACCGGGATTTAAGGAAAGGAATAATAGTCTGTACGATTAATTACAAACGAAAATAATAACTATTTAAGTCCTTTGGATTACCTTCCGTCTTGGATTCATCATTATCATCAACTCTTGTGGAGGAGAAATAATTGTAGTAAAAGGAAACGTAAATAACATCAATCATTCCGACTTAGCAATTAGCATAAACCATAATTAAATTGGCGCCGTCTACAATGACTAATTGTACGAAGAAGAAGAATAAAATTGCATCAGAAATAATTACCAGCGGGCAAAAGTGTCACAGTAGCTGGTGGTGCTTCATGAAGGATTCCATTTGTCGATAGACGAACGCCACACGTCCAAAGACCCTCATCTTTGTAGAGAACATTCTTGAACTTCATTGAACAATCGTGTTCCGTTTCTTTGCTTGGCGCAAATTTCTTCACGACAGTTGGCTCCTTACTTGAATTTGAAGGTTTGAAGGACCATTCGCACTGGACCACTGGTTTGTTCACGATACATTTCAAAAGTACCGTCTCACCCGCCGCTTTTTGTATTCCACGTGACAATTGTTTAAACTCAACTGAAACATTCCGAGTTCCATTTTTGAGTTATTTCTAATTTTTCATACACTAATCGAATCCCTTGATGCAAGAACCAGACGCAGCCCATTTAATTTCAATGGTCTCTGTCTGGTTCTTGCATCAAGGGGTTCAATTAGTGGAAATTTGAACTGAATTTTTGCTACAAGGTAGAAATTAGAATTAGTGGTAAAAAAAAATTGAACAAAAACTGACAATTTGTTTAGGGTTAAATTAAGATGAAGAGGAATGATTTTGAAATTATGATCTGACGTACAAATTGGGGGTTTTTTTTCGGTATACCTTCGGAGATGAGTAATCGAATTGGATCTGCAAAAACAAAGGATGAGTTGACGCTCATTCGTGCAGCACAGGTCCAGAAACCCTCTCGTTCATGTAGAATTTTCTTGAACTTGATGCTGCACTCGTTGCTCTCATTCCCGAAGGCCTTTAACTTCTTCACCTCGAGATTCCAAGGTTGTGACTGGTTCAACTGCCGCCAAGACCACTGACACTCGTAAACAGGGGTCATTGTTCGACACAATATCTGTGTCGACGATCCGGCAGGTGCTTCAATCGTACTTTCCTGATTTTCGAAAATAATCGGCAATTCTGCAAAAAAAAAAAAAACATTATAAATTCTTCACTATTGTTCTCGACAATCATTAAAGATTCATCAGCCAGTGATATTTTCTACCATTTAGAAGATGGGGAAAATATATTTAGAAATGGAAAATGATTTTGTTTGTAAAGATTATAGTGGTTAGATTTCATGATTAATGATGTTAGATGTTAGAGATGAAAGTGAGAAACAGATACATCCGGTAAGAAGGTGTTAATTAAGAGTAAATTTCACAAAATGACCAAAGGCGTTGGTTTATTAGACTGAAACCGCATTTTTGTTTGCTATGCTCTAAAGAAGTGAAATTTTCCTTGAGGGTCATACATAATTTTCAGATGAGTTCTAGTGGATAAAAATAGACAAACCTGTTGTTGTTTTGACAATGCTTAATTTTGCCGGTTGTGTACTGATGAAGGAATCATTTTTCGATATTCTCGCAGCACACGTCCAGTAGCCTGTCTGCGCGTGTTTTGTACTTGAAAATCGCACTGAACAGTCATTACTATTGTTGCCAAAGGCAGGAAATTGTTGAAGTGGTAAAGACGAGGCTTGTGTTGACGATATTGTTGTCGTTGTGCTCACTAAATTTTATTCAAAATTCATAATATCAAATCAGGTGTAGGACATAAAGAAAAATTTTAAAATGCTTCCTTATGAAGAAGCAATAATAATCATTTAAAAATGATACTCACAAGTGGGAACAAAGGAACTGTCATTAATTTCCGGAAGTGGAAAATGCGTGGAGGGAAGTGGTCGCCAGGACCATTGGCACTCGGTGACAGGAAATGCAGTCCTGCAGGATAATACAACAGGAGCACCTAATTTTGTTTCAGTGTGCGCGGGAACATCGACAAAAATCACAGCAGGTGTCGGTGGTATTTTCCCTGGAAGTATGTCATCCATTAGATGACCCTCCACCTTATCTGTCGCGGTTGATATTTGCGTTACACTTTCCGTAAAATTTTGATCAAATCCAATTGTTGCATTTTCCTCTAATATTTTACCTGCAAAAGGAAAATTATTTTCATATTGATAAATCAAAATAGCGGAGGAGGAATTATTGGATTAGTCGAAAAATTACCAATTATCAATTTGCTATTTGATAATTTATTTATAACAAATAACAATTATTGTAATTAATTTACACTCAGGAAATAATTATACCTGCTTGAACCAAATTCTCTATTTTGTTGTTTTATTGGCTATTATGTTCAGAAATAAATGTTTGGTTCGGTTTAATGAATTTGCTTGTTTCAGGTACAGTTTTTTCTGAGTGTATTAATTAACAATTTGGTTTTGCTTTATACTTTCTATAAGTAAACAAAAAAAAATGGTTTCGAATCAGTGAAGAGAAGTTTTTATTTTTCTTTTTTATTCTTTTTACCTTCACAATACATATTAATTGTTGAATAACTGTGTCCTATTGTGGAAATTATTGCAAAACACTTGGTTTCACTTAATCAAACACAATCTTTGAAATCGCGTATTCTACTCTCTAAATTTGAATCAGCGAAAACCACTGATTTTCCAGCTATAAGTATACCACTGATTCCAATTAGCGAGTATACGCTGATGAATCAGTGACAAATCAGTGAAATTTCACTAATTCATCAGCGTATATACGCTGATTGAAACCAGTGGTATACTTATCGCTGATTCAAATTTAGAGAGTACCTATTAGGAATATTAGCATCAGGGGAATTAAATTTTCTTCCTTCTAAATACAAAACACACAAGGAAATGCATTATCTATCGAGTATTGCTATTATAAAAAATTGAAATTAAATTAAATCGTTTTGAGAAAGGAAAACTTTTTTCAATTTTTGAAGAAAGGGAGAATTTTTCTAAGATATTGTTTTGAAGGTGAAATAAAATAAAAAATTGTTTCTTTTGTTTTCTTCTATGTGTATATCGAAAAGTTGATGATATTATAATGACTCACACGATGGAATAAATTCCTGGCGCACGCAAGAGTCGAGACAAGTTAAAAACCAGTAGTTAAGTCGTGCTCTAATTCAGGTGCGTGAGATCGGCATAATTTCTCGAAGCCGGTCCCATCGCCGTTGGTGTGTCTATATATACAATATGTATATACATAAGCGAAAATCATTGGGTCCGCTGTTAACGACACACTCCATGAAAGTGATTGCCCTTGGCAATTCACAATATTCGAACACATCTTTTATAACCGGTCAATGCGTCACACTCCCAAGTTATCCTTATGAAAGAATTTGTTAATCGGATGCAAACGCACTTGCCACATTTTTTCTTTTTTTTTTTTTTTGAAAAACATCGTCCCATCAGTTAAACCCATGTACTTTTCTGCACGCGATATAAAATTCCTAAATGTCCCGTGAGAGATAGAGAGAGGAATCAACCTCAAAATTATGTGAATATTATCATTTTTAATCTGCTACAGTATCAAATTCTCGTAACGTGAATCATTTCATGTTAATATTTACATATGCTGTGTATGTGCATTTAACATTTTTTTGTTGTATTGTTTAAAAAAAAGTTTATTTTAATTCGAATCAAGACGGAATGGAAATTTAAAAAATGTCTATCTTTGGATATTTGTACATTTACATTTTAGTGTCTGCGATTAAATTAAAATAACTCATTGAAATTTTTTGTTCTGTATGTGAAAAAAAAGAAACAATTTTTATTGTTTTTTAATTAAAATAGTTCAAATTTCAATTTTTCTTTTTATTGAAAGTTGAAAAAAACTATTACTTCTGGAAAAGAAATTTATTTCATTCAAATAACCAATTAATTGTCAATTATCAAATAAATATTTACTTGAAACAAATAATTTTTATTTAATTTTTATTTTTATTTAAATAAACTCACTGTAAACTTAAAAGTATCAAATTGATCCAAAAATTTGATAATTTTGGTATCAATTTGATACTTTAAAGTTTACAGTGCTGTAATTGAATCAAATTCCATTTAATTGACTCAAATAGAATTTATTTGATAAAAATAAATATTTATTTAATAATAGTCAAGTAATTCATTATTTACATCAAATATTTTTTTTTTTTTGAGTGTAGAGATTTCAAAATTTAAAAAAACAGTTGGTTATTGAAAGTCCTTAATTTGGATTCGTGAGAAAAGATCATTTTAAAAATTCTACTTTATAAAAATGATTTATTTCTTCTCCCAATTGTTATTCCAAAGATTAATTGAACCGTGAATTTGACTTTTTTTTCTATAGTCCTTCGTTGTAATCTAATAAATATATCATTTTTCTTACATATAAATGTTTGAATTAAAAAAGGGAAAAGTGTAAATTAACTGAGACTTAGTCACGTTAATGATTACAATGAAAGATACTAAAACCTTGTTTGTAATATTGGTCAAGGTGTAATATCTGTTCATGAAGCCATTAACATATTCCATTTAAAAAAAATGTCCATCCTATTTAAAAATGACATATTTTCAAAATAAATTTAATTTTGCAAAGGAATTTTTGATGTATGCGCTCTTGTCTAATGTTATCTTGACGTGTAATTATGTACAGACGGTAAATGTTTTTTTTCTTTTTTTTTCTGTTTTGTTTTGTTGTTAAATATTGCATTTAGCATGCGACCTTGATAAAAGTCCTTGCCAAGGTCTTTGTCATCATATTATAAAAAATGTTGACACTATGATCATACATATGATGTGACTGACATTTATTTTAATCACTCCTCATCTATTTAATATATAGCTTGAATAAAAAATATTTCCATTGAAAGAAAATTGTTCGATTCGAATAATCGATTACTTGAGAATTATATTATTTTATCAAACTGTAAATTCTATTATTAGGATAATGAATATTTATGTATTACTTGAATCAAATAATTTTTATTTGGTTCAAAAGTTGTTTTTTTGGAAAATTTATGATCCAAAAGTTGTGAACGCTCAAATAAACGAAATATTTTTTCGATAGAAAAAATATTATTTATTAATTATTATTTATTAATAATTAAATTATTATTTATTAATAATTAAATTATCATTTATTAATTATTAAATTATTATTTATTAATTATTAAATTAGTATTTATTAATTAACTCTGGTTTCCCTTCAACAAACGTATAAATCTTTCGCTTTTTAGTATTTATTAATTATTAAAAAATATTATTTCCCAAAAATTACTTACTTGAAAAGTAAAAAGAAATTAAACATTCTGAAGCTTTGTAGTTTATTTTTTAATATATTAGGCAAAATTTGATTTTGAAGAAAAAATTAATAAATTTCGTTCATTTGAAAGTTAGGAACTTTAGGAACATAAAATTTGGCATTTGATTCAAATCGAGTTTCAAATGGAAAAAAAAATTGGGAAAATTAATAAATTAAAAAATTATTCGATTGAAATAATAATTGACTGAAATAATTATTTTCTTCAAATTATTTGATGCAAATAAATATTTAGTTATTGATAAGTAGAATTAATTTAATTTATTTATTTTCTTAATTTACTATTAACATTAATAATCAAGTAGTCGGTTATTTGAATCAAATAAAACTTTTTCCAGTGTTGGGAAAATTAATAAATTCACTATTTTTTAATGTATTGAAATTTATAATTGATTTTTCATTGTTTGAAAATTTTATAAATGTTGAAATATTATTTAAATAATACGTTATTTTCTCGCATAGACATTTTTTTATTAAGGTTAATTTTTGTTTAATAAAACGCGTTAATTATATGTCTTTTGTAAATAAATGTCGCGATTAAAAAAAAAAAAAAAATGATAGGTTATTAACAGAAAAAAGGGCCTCTCATTTAAAGAAATTACCAACTGTAGGAACATAATTTTGCCAAGAAATCATTTGACCATGTGTCTTGTAGTCAAGTCACGGTCAAGGTTTTAACTCTAGAAAGTGTTCGCCAGTCTTTAGTCATTGAGATCGAATTAATTATTTTTCGTTACTTGAGTTTTTATATACAAAGAAAAGAAAAAATTTAATTGAGAAAATTTTTTTTCTTTGTGCTAATTTTGTTTATTACAATTTCTGCGATAAATAAATAATTTTCGGGTAGGAAAAATATATTGATCGAATACAAATCTAAAATTAGGATTAGATTCAATTTAAAATTGATAAAAAATTTTTTTTTAGATTTTGGTTTTGGGTGAGTGTCTTCTTTACTGTTTTGCATCATTTTTTTTCGCATTTGTGAAAAATGACGATGACATCAATATATATATATATATGAGACTAATGTGTGTTTAAAGAAGATGTTAATTAAGTGAGATTCTTTATCTTTGGTCATTTATTTGACGTGAACAATGCATTTTGGAGTTTCAACGGACCATTCGACGAATGAAGGAGCGCGCATCCTGTATTACGTAAATAAGTTAGTTACTTAAATCTACGCGAACTGTTAATTACGTAAGCAATTTCTGTTGACGTGATAGTCCGATCGTTAAATCAGCTATAATACGAGTTTCCATTATCAACACGTAATATATACTCCTCAAGATGGTTAACTCACAATAATTAGTATATTTTCTATATACAAAGAGCAAAAAAATCAATGAACGTTTAATGTCATCATTGCTCCCAACATTATTCACTATTTTCTTTTTTTTCTCGCGCACAATAATTTTCTAGTTCTACCAAAATTTAGAAAAAAAAATTTTTTTCATTATAATGATAATAATGGCAAATTAATTTTCCAATTTATCGAAGAAGGCAATTTTTTATTCCTTTGAATTAAAATAAAAAAAAAGTAATAAAAAATGAAAAATTCTTCAATAAACAATTTGAAATGAATGTAAAAAATAATTTGTATGCCTCAAAATCGAGAATAGCCTCTTTTCCATGGAACTTTGACTTTCCAATGTTTTATCTGCAGCATTAGTGAAACCGAAACGATACAGTTAAACTACTTTCATCCAAGTTAGACGCGTTATACTTAGCACCAAATTAGGTGTCACATATATGCACCTGCAGGAAAACTTGATTCTAGATTTATTCACTTTTTTCCCCCCGCTCCCATTCACGAAAAAAAATTTTTTCTCTCAAAAAATTAATGTACTTTTGTTCTTTTTGGGTCATTTTTTTTTTGACTTTTTGTCTTTTGTTTGCAAAAAAAAAGAACTTTTTTATTGAATAGAATTGAAAAATGAAAAACGTGTGGGAAGATGTCTAAACATTCTTCAGGTTGAATAAGAGTAGGAGGACTGAAGAAAGGATTGAATATTAAAAATGTTAGAAATTTATGTATGTACAGGTACTCGGGGAATGCCTCAACACGTGCGTTTGAATAATATTATTATAAAAACTTATCTTAGAAAAAATTATACTCAAGTATAGAATAAGAAGCGAAAGTGTTTTTTTTAACAATTGTGATAAAATTAGCAATTTCGTTAATCTATCAAGTAGTAATTTGTTTATCAATAAATTAAGTAAATAATAATTATTAATAATAATAAAATAATGATAATCAATAATAATAGAATAATGATAATTAATAATAATAATCAATAATGATAAAATTATGACTATAGTGAAATAAATAAATAAAATAATGATAATTAATAATAATAAAATAATGATAATTAATAATAATAAAATAATGATAAA
>JUFY01021286.1:0-10513 GCA_001855655.1 Leptopilina clavipes | reverse complement strand
AGATCCCTAACAGACCGTCTAAATCAGATGGGCTAGTTTAATGCTAGTCGGGAATCTAGACTGCCACAACATTTTTCCACACGGGATCGGAAGAATATTTCAAGCTTTCTGTCAACATTTTACTGCAATACACAGGTATATCTCATTTTATGACGCTTTTAGTATCTTATAGTCCCCAAAAATGTATGTATTTATATAGTTTAACGCTTGATAAATAATTAACAATTCGTATCTTAGATACTAAAATGGACTCAAAACAATAAGAAATCTCTATTTTTGCAGTGATACTCGTGCAAAAATATGCTTTTCTATACCTACATCTATATGTATTATAAATTATATTTATCAGAACATATGAGTTGAAATTTAAATCTTTTTTTAACATCTAAAATATATACTATATATACATATAAGTTATAGGTTAAAAAATGTAATTTTCTATACCTACTCTATAAACTTTTTTTGTGAGACATGTCTCGAAATGTGCATTTTCAACATCCACCCGGTCATGCATGACCTAATATAAGTTATTTGCGATGATAAAACGTTCAAGAAACGTTTATGTGCCAATTGGTAAACATTTTTTAATACAGTCATACATAATTTTATTTTTATGCAAACAATAAGATATATGTTGTTGATTGTAAATATGAATATACATATACAAGAACAGAGGAAACAATAAGAAATTGAATTATAATAGCTGCTATTGACATACATTCAATAAGTGTATAGGAGAATGATCTAAAATGACCAACAAGTTAAGGTCCTACTAAAGTATTGCAGTTTATCAGAGTGGCAAAATTAGTCTGTTGGAGGCAAGTAATTACAAAATAACGCTAAAACAGACACCAGACCTGTTGCTTCGTTCTTATTTCCACGGTGCCATAAAGTTTTTATGAGCGAACCGCCGTGTCTATAAGTATTTCTTGAAAATCATTCTTCTCATATATTTTTCTACTCTGTTTCTATCTCTGTTAAAATGCCGCAAGCACTATAAAATGATGATTATTTACTTCTTGGAAAATGAATAAAATAATATATATATATATATATATGAAATTATGTTCACGTTTTTCTTCTTTCGGTATTTTCTTTTTATATTCTGTGTAAAAATTTTGCTTCTCTGCTGGAGTGAATTTTCATTTGAATGTAAATTATCATTTTCTATATAGCATTCTATAATAAAATAGATTATAATATAAATATACCTTATGGTAACATTGTTTTTATACATGATATTTAAAATTGGTCCAATCTTACGCCAATCGTATTTTTCCTATACTAATGGGTTGAAATATATAAGAATAATGAAAAATGGTGGTAATATCTAATTGCACTTGTATACATGCGTATATATATATACATGGAAGAAATTCGATAAGAAATTCAATTGATACAAAATGTATGTATATACATATAATAATCGATGTTTGAACTGAAAGATCTGACCAATGGGTATCACTTTTATAAGAGAAGGACGGTCCCTTTACACCCTCTCAACTCCCTTTACCAAAATTGTATTGTCCCACCAGCCCCTGGGCACATTCCTCTTTTGTTCCCCTGAGTAAAAGCCAACGTCCGAAATTGAGGGTGGTTTTTTTCAAAATGGCGCTAAATCGTCTACTATTTTTCCTATACTGACTGTATATGTCAACTATCATTGTAAGTATGTAATTTTGTTTATAGGTGCATCCAAAATAGCCAAATGTAATCAAGAATAATTTTTTATATTTTTATTCTCTTTATATTCCTTCACTGAGAGAAAATGCAGTTATCAGGCATGATTATATTATGTATATCATAAGTTAGTATAGGCGTTGAAAACTTTAATTACTCAAAAGACAAAATGTAAAATGTAAACTTTTATATTACTTATATATAATTTATCTTCGGCGTACTTTTGTTCAAATGCGCCAAGCATAAAAAATGTCCTTAACATTTTCTGAATTTGATATGAAATCATATAAAAATGCTTGGTTTTGTAAGAAAATATTTACTCATATTACTCATAAGCCATATATATAAGTTCATAAAAAATTTGAGACAAAACAATTTGACAGTTAAGGTGTTTTGATTTCTTCTTTATTATGTATAGTCAATTTTCTATTTTCAACGTACACATTTATAAAAGTTTGTATAGTTCTATTTGGTAGACGCAATCGAACGTATTATCTTCATTATGGCGGTTTCGCTTCAGTTGATAATATGTATACTCTGCTAACGTATAACGGACCAGTTTTTTTTATATATTTGAAAGTAATGTTTCTTTAGAGGTTTAAAGAAGTAGAACTTCTTTTTTAAAGTTTGTGAAATTTACCGCTTTGGGTACTTATGGTTAACGAAGTTCCATGGAACATTGAAAGACGACATTCGTTTCAGCTGATCGCACAATTAACGGGTCCCCGTGGCTTCTGCAAATTGCTTTCTTCCTTATATTTGAACTTGCTCTCCGATTTCACAATTTTACAAAAACAATAGAAATAAATTGATTTTTATCACTGACAGAAAACTTATAATTTCTAATGAAATATCCATAAGTTCGTAATGCGAATTTCGGAATATTGACCTGTATAATCTCAGGAAATGTTATAGTGTTCTATAATGGGCAAACATTTAATTTGAAACTTCAATTTTAAAGTTAATCATTAGAAAATTAAAACATAATTGTACATTTTAAAAAGTTGTACTCGCGTTTACCCTATACTGATGTTATTTGTGAATTTATATCCCTATATACACAATTCAGTGCGTGGGGGACATATTGGTCGCACCTTCCTAAATTCGTTTCCATGGTGACCTCAGAATAAGAATAACCTATTTTCTTCAAAGAAACCATCTTGAATAAAACGTTACGATACGATATACTTAATTCAATTTAAAATATATATATATATATATATATATTTTATAAATTTTTGATAAATTTTATACTTTTTATAGATCAATCGATTCGTGTTAATGCTAGGAATTCAATTTTATCAAATACCAACTAAAAACTGGGATTTTTGGAAAAAATTTTAAAAAATAATTTTTTTTAGATTTAATATCTGTACCTAATGCCTATAATATTATAATTTAATAGAAAAGTCGATAAAGAGCATTGTGTAATTATTTCCTATACACTGTAAAAAGAAATATATATTTATTATATATATATATACGTGCTTGCTTCCAATTTTATCTATATATTCTTATAAAAATGATTCTCTCTTCTGATGTTCACCTCCATCAAATTCCTATCAATTTATAATCAAGAAACTTACAAGATAACAAATGTGAAACTTCCAGATCAATCTGATCAAGTTATATTAGATTTTTGTATATACATTGTACGAATTATAGATAAATATGATTTCTTTTTTGAAAGTTGTAAGATTGTTTCTTTTATTCGATGCTTTGAAGATATCAATATCAATTTATATATTACGATTCTGTAAAGTAAAAGATAAACTTTAAAAAACTCAGACAAATTATTCAAAAATGTTTCAGGAGCACTTATTCTAAAAAACACCAAGAAAAAAAATGAAAACTTGAATTTTTAAAAACAAAAGAAGAAATGTGATGGCACATTTCACTATATATATAACCTATAAAGCATCATATTTTTCTAATTTCTGGCTTGAAATTTGTTCCTAAAATATTCATATATATACATAATTACAGTAGAACCTCGGTTATCCGAACTAGCTTTACCCTAGGTCACGTCAGAAAAGGTCTCATTATTTTTCGAGTCGTAATATGGAATACTTTCAAGAAAATTATTGTTGATAAGGACATTTCTAAAATTTAGTTTATAATTACACTTTCGGGTAATATATCCTCAATTATTCAGAGTTTAAATCAAAACAATAACAATTGGTAGTAATTAGTTATCATTTTGATCACAAATGGACTTTCCCTCTGTGTTTCAGTAGAAAAAATGAAATAAGAAAAACATTTCTTGTCGTTGATGTTAAAAAGGAAGAGAATTCTCATCTTGAAAAATCTTTGCTAAAGGAGAAGACACCAAGTGGGGGAAAAAAGAGTGAAAGAGAATAAAAGTGGTGGAAAGGAAAGAGAAGGGATAAAGAAGCTGTAGACAACTATGAGAAACACGAGATTGGTACAGTGTTTGGAATTTAGTTGTCTCTGAGTATGTCTCTGAGTATGTCTGATTTATCTTTTAATATTGTAACACATTGTACGCGTTTTTCGGGCTTCTTAATTTCAGTGACATTTGTACATTAATATAGTGTGAAATATTAACTACAAATTCTGTCGTATTCTTAGTTATGTTTAATAACAAAATATATATACATAAATTCTTGAATGATGCTTTTGTATATATATTAAAAATTCAAATGTATGTATATCAATTATTCTGACATCTATATATATGTATAGTCGGATATAAAATGAGAAACAAGAAATCATATGATGTTCGTTGTGTGCATTTATATTGACATTATAAAAATTTTAAATAAAGCAAGTTATGTTTCATTGTGCAAAACAAAGGGTAATATCTTTTTAATTTAATAAAACATTCATTTTGAATTAAAGACAAAATATTTATATAATTTATTCGATATATGTAGTAAATATAGTAATCACAAAGAGGCTATAACAAACGAACCTTTTTTTACTTTCTGTAAACTTGAAACTTATATGATGGTTTAATGTTTCCAAACTTGCTATATACATATATTATTGTGCTGTTTGTAAGAGAAAAATAATGAAATAGAATCGGAACTTTCATCGGACGTTCACTTATATTCTCTTAAATTGTAGATGTATAATCTGAAATCTCGTCGACACGTGTCAGTTCTCAGATCAACTATATATATAGGGTTTTCGAGGGCTAAAAACTAGGAAACCCTCATCTAAAAGAAGAATTTATTCGTACATTCCTTGAGCTTTTCAGATTAAATTTACTTTTAATTTGAAGTAATACAAAAATTTAAATCAAGTCATCAAAATTATTAAAAATCTAGCATAAAAATTTGATGGGTAAACAGGCTATTAACGGTTTTTGCACTTTAACGTTCGATAAAGCGGACCGATTCTATTTTACGTTGGTTTGTTTAAAAGGTCGTCTAATTTTACAATTTTTTCCTATCAATAGCTTATTTGTTTTGTTACTGCTTTCATTTTTATGAATTTTGCAAAGCTTATAGCTCAAGTTTTTTCAAAGAAAATGTGCGTCGAAAAATAACAAAAAAATAATTCGAAAATGAATAAATATAAAATATAGTATGATATATTATTGGAGATTATGTTTTCAAACGTAAACCAAAAAGTGTCTGTTTTGACTCATTTTGACAATTAACGACTAAACAAAATGCTTAGTAAAATCTGCAAAATTTAGCTGAGGTGTGCACATCTTAAACTTATATCTGTATTTAAATCTAAAGCAATTATGTCACACATACAACTTCTTACATGCATTGCCTCAGTATTCTGCAATATTACAGTGATATACTCATAGACAAGGTTTGTGCAAGAGGTTGTCATTGTCGGCAAGTTTGAGTCAATTTATTGTACTATATATACATATACATATATACTGTACTCAGGTAACACTCGTGCAACAAGTTGTACTACACGGAATAGAGCATAAATATTTATATATATATATATATATATATATATATAACTGTGGTCTTAAAAGTGCAGGGTGGTAAAAAAAATGACATATAATATAATATAGGTATATATATATTATTTATAAAATTCTCCATGGTTTTATGTTTAGAGTAATTTTAAAAATGTATGTAACAAAACAAAAATTGATGAGCTTTAGAAATTTTATTTCAAAAAGTATACATGTATATGGGTATACATGTAGTATAGTTAATAATTGTTAGATTAGTGTCAGTCAATCTTGCATAGTTCGATTATCCGTAATCAAGTAATATTTCTCGGTAGGTAAAATCAATTATTTGCAGTAATTTCGTGAATCTAAAGTCATATAAATGTCTGGAACTCAAATTAGCGAATGATTGACGCATTTACATAGAAGTATACCTTCTTCTAGATTTCGAATAATCGAATTATTTCAAGCTAGAGATTTGAGACACTTTAATAGACAGGTGGAATTATTGTTGTATGATTTGAAAGGGATGGTGTTCTCTCACCTGTGCGACACATGCGCAGAAACCGAAACATCATCCCCCTCCATTAGAGTTTAACCCTCTCAACCCTCTCGACTACGAGACTCGATCACTGCAGTTTGCACAAATCCGAGAGGCATAGTTATCATTTGTCTCATGGACTTGGTCGACTTTGGACCAGTGCAGAAGTCATCTCCAGAATTTCACTTCTGCTTTTGATCGGCTGTTCATTTCCTAATTGTTACTAGTAATATAAAACAAATTTACCAACTTCCTGTTCAGGTGAGATAATAGTGTCGTGAATGTTGTTTGAATATCTGTATAATAGTTGAGATTGTAATATTTGCCTTTTTTAAAATGATTATTTCTGTAGTTGTAGTGAATTTAAATTATTATGTATAGTAGAGCTCTCTAAATTTGAATTAGTAAAAATTTTAACTAATTTGAATTAGTGACTCACTTTTTGCTTTCGAATTAGTTAAATTTTACTAATAAATAGTAAAAAAAAAATTTTTTTACTAATTTATTAGTAAATTTTAACTAATTCAAAAGCAAAAAGTGAGTCACTAATTCAAATTAGTTAAAATTTTTACTAATTCAGATTTAGAGAGAGTAAAAAGCTGTTAAGTATACCTTACTTATTTTAATTGACTTTTACACAAAAGTAATATTTTGAAATATATGCATACAGAATATGAACACTAAAAAATGGTCTGTAGTTATTCTGACAAGAAAGAATGTTAAATATAATCTTTTACTAGTTGCATTATAACCAAAATTCTGGTTACTGTATACAAAAAAGGATATACATATACTTAACATTCTTTCTGTTTAGAATAACTAGATTGTCTTCTCGTATACTTAACACATTAATAATACTATATAAAATATCTTATTTTATACATCTTACCCAATACATGTATAAGACTTACTATATATATTTTATAGGAATCATAATTTTTGAATACAATGAAAATGTAGTTATAACTCATCGTTTTTTATAAGTTGCCGAGGGGGAATTCACTCTGTAATACCAATGTAATAAGCCGTAATACTTTGTAATTATAGCGTAATATCGGTAGTCAACTGTACACTTTCTTAATCAGTAAATTTCTTTTCGTATTCTTTTTACTTTATCTCCCTCAGTATATATATATAGAAATTTATAGTAATACGAGTCCTCTACATAATCAGTTCTACGTATATATATGTAACTTTTCCTTTCTCACGAGATCCTTGTATTCTTCTTTCCTTTATCGCATCTTTTGCGAAATATAATAGGGCTTTTAATTTCATATATATAAGCAAAAACACACAATTGAGAAAATTTTTCCGAATTTATATATATGCTATGATGGTTACTTAGAATTTATTAAAACTGCTTTTTATCGATTAAATTGTATTTGATATATATATATATATATAGATATCACATTCAACAGATGAAAATTTCTATAACTGTCAGCAAATAATCTTATAATACATATAACTAGATTTTAGCAATTTATGCATATAATTATAATTTTGTTCTTTCAGCATTAACATGCACTTTAATGGTTTAAGAAACTGTCCTTCCATCAGGAAAACGATAAACATTATTATAATTTAAAAATGAAAATCAATAAGTAAACGGTAAGGTTTAATATAGGTTACAATATAATTTTAGATACAACCAATACTGCAGGATCATCAAGATCATGGTCGGCTCAAAACATACATACTCTTGATGCTTTTGATTGTTGCTCAGAAAGCCTTGATTTAGTAGTGGCTTTCGGGCAATAATCATGATCACGTAAGAGTAAAAATTCGTCATATTTCACCGTCATATATTAGGTTTAGAATAATTATTGAACAATATGTATAATAATAATAATAATAACAATAATAATAAATATATGTAAAATTCCAAGGAATACATTTAATTACCCAACAAGAAGTCCCATCTTATTTTACATAGTATATAGCATATACAATGAATCAATGAGAATACGACTTTGACATGGAGACGTCATTTTTTATGATTTGCGACAAAAACCAAACCTTCTCTGTCTAAATGGTGTCGGAAACGAGTGTGGGTGCAAACTGGAAATTAATATAGCACCATTATTATATACATGTCGAGTGAGTTTATAACACTTGAAATATTTATTAAAATTTTAAATAAAAATATATACATAATATACAGTCGACCATCGTCCATCCTAATAAAACCGGGTAACGCAGAAACGGGAAGAACTTTTTGTGGAACTTTGCGTTCCCCCAGTTGCTGAGCGGCACTACTGGGGAAGCGACTTATTTATTGTATAGAAAATAATAATAATCCCTAATTTAAATAAATACGAGGCCGATCGTAGGCTACAGCGTGACATAATATTAGGAAAAATAATATAATTTTAATCATAAAAAAATTAATTAAATCTTTATAAAATCAAATTTTTTTCTAGTTTTAGTCCAAGTGGGAATTTATTCGTTAAAAGCGGTTGTATACCTCCCCGTTTCTGAGTGTGGCAGAGTTTTTACTAATTTTGATTGGTTATACACTGAAAAAAATATTTATTTGATTCAAATAACCGATTACTTGTCTATTATCAAATAAATATTTACTTGAACCAAATAATTTTTATTCAAATCAAATAAACTATATAAGTGAATCAATAATTTCTGTATTTGAATCAAATGCCATTTAATTGACTCAAATAAAATTTATTTAATACAAATAAATATTTATTTGATAATAGACTAGTAATTCATTATTTTAATCGCAAATAAATTTTTTTTCAGTTTACTTATAAAAAATCTGACATAAACTCAGAACCGAAGAGGTATATACAAGCTCCTTAAGAAAGTGTACATGTTATTTCACTATTATTACAGCTTATTACAGACTTACAGAGATTTGACAGAGCGTATTTAACGTTTTATTGGTTTTATTAAATATTTAATAGACCTTTCCATCTCGAATTGAAAATGATGAATGCGCAATAGCTTATAGTTCGCCATGACAGTCGGTCATATTCGGAAATTCACCATACATTAACATGTGATAAAAAATGTGACCAACCGGAAGATATTATTATTGAGACAAAATTATCCCAAACTCAAACCATTTGCGGCGTTTTCTATCACTGTTACATTTAAAAAAATTATATTGCGAATTTCGATATAAAAGTAAGGTTAAGATTATCACTTGTAATAATCATATAATTATTATTTTATTATAGGTTTTGTAGAAATTTAAGGCTGCTTTCAGAATGAGATAAATCCAATAGTCCTGATGACAATTTTTAGTACGAAAAGATGCGCGCGCATACATTTCCCATATACTGTTGGATGATCCAATCCTGGAAGCATCCTATAATTTATTCAACTATATTATTGATATTAGCGTGTATTTTAATAGCTGTAATTATACCATACTAAAATGACAGCATATCTCTTATAACAATAATTCAATTTTTCTATAGATGGAAGTACTTGAGCACAAAATATGTCGAAAAAATGTTAGGGAAATATTATATATTGAATTTTTGAACGAATATTACAGTGCAATATTCAGTCAATATTGGCGAATAATGTAATATACATACATATATAAATAAAATGTAATGTTTTGTATATATATATATATAATTACATTTCTATCGGTATAAGGAATAATTATAACTGGGCGAATATTACGTGCAATATTGCAGTGGAACGTCGAATATCCGATATAATTCGGGCAAATATTCTTTATAATTATGGTTAAGCGATTGGTTTTTAGGGTTATTTTATTTATATCTACTTTTTAGATATTCATATATTAGAAATCAAAAGATAGCCAATCCAATTTCTATAGTTTTTTGAAATGTTTGCAGCATTAAATAGATAATTATAAAAAATGAAGTTTCAGGCTTAAGAAGAAGTGAAAAGTTCGTATTATCGAGGTTCCTTAAATTACGTTTCATCTATTATAGAGGTTTGATGGAGAGTTCAGTTATTTGAAAAAATTACCATTGTATGTATATATTTAACTAAATGTGATGAAGTGGTTAGAAATTATACAAATTTGCGTGACGTACATAATATACACTGAAAAAAAAAATTATTTGGATCAAATAAAAATTATTTGATCCAATTAAATGATTTACTTGTCTATTATCCATTAAATTTGTATTTGAACCAAATAAATATTTACTTGAGCTAAATATTTTATTTTATAGTACCAAATAAATAGTCATTTGTATCAAATATGAATTACTTAAATCAAATAAATGTTTTAATTGGTGCAAATAAATAATGCCTTGAATCAATTGTGAAAATTATTATATTCAATAATGTAGGTTTTTTGATTCAAATAAATATTTATTTGAGCCAATAAAATATTTTTTTTAAAGTAATAAAAAATTTATTTGAACCAAGTATTTCATTATTCAACATAA
>JUFY01021270.1:6253-18288 GCA_001855655.1 Leptopilina clavipes | reverse complement strand
CAAGAAAGTAAAATTATTCAGTTCTGTCTGACTAAAAACTTAGTCAACTACTGATAGTAGAAGAAATTAAATTTATACAGTTCTGTCTGACTAAACAATTACTTTTACTACTGACAGTACAAGAAAGTAACATTAAATTGTCTGACTAAAAGCTTATTTTATATTTTTACTACTGATAGTAGAAGAAAGTAAATTTATACAGTTATGTTTGACTAAAAATTTACTTTTACTACTGACAGTACAAGAAAGTAAATTAATACAGTTCTGTCTGACTAAAAATTTACATTTACTACTGACAGAACAAGAGAGTAAATTTATACAGTTCTGTCTGACTAAAAACTAACTTTACTACTGATAATACCAGAAAGTAAATTCATGTCGTTGACCCATTATTTCGCACCACTTTATTCAATCATTCAAAATGCATTCCTCGACTCTGAAAATTGCAAAACAAAAAAAAAAACAGAAAAACCAGTAATTTCCGGTGGGAAATTTTGAGGAAAATTGCATAAAGCAAGAAATGAGACATCGAAGCAAATGAGTTTCATAAAAAAAAGGGTGGGGATGGGTTAATAATGCTAAAAGACGTAAAGTCAAGAGGCGGCTAAAGACTGGAAAGTTAGTTTGGCCTGAGGAAGAATTAGAAACCACTGAGTGGGTTTCAGGGCAGTTTTGCTCTCGAGAATCTGTTAACTCGGCACTGACTGCTGAGTAAAGTCCCCCCTAGAATATAAGTGGTGCGGGATGAAAATAGAAGAGAAAGAGAGAGCGGGAGGGGGGCAAAAGATTCAATAGGGGAAGGAATGGAGAAAGGGAGAGGGGTCAGGAAAGCATCGTTAGCCAAGCGTGGAACAAACAAATTAATACGAACCTCCGTCACATTTGGTACCAGCTGCTTCAGAGAGAGAGTGCACAAGTTCAGATAACGGACTGTTTATATGTTTACGAAAGGTCAGTGTGGGATAGCAGACTTGTGAATTTTACGCGCGCCATTTATTTTTACAACTGTGTTTACTCAAAGTCTCGCTATGAGAATGGAACGAAAATGCGCAAACCCCCCTCCCCCTACGCGCCAAGTAAATACCACTTTCTGCGGGACAAAACTCGAATAATGGAAAAAATGACTTGAAGAAAAAACACTTTTTCTTCGTGTTTTAGTCGTTTTTCATAACTTTAGTCCTAAATAATAATGTTTTTTTTAAATAATTTATTTCATGTTTATAATTAATTTTTAATGATTCTGGCATCTAATTTTGAAAATTTTCACTGAAAGACCTTTTTTTTGATAAAGAGTGCCAATTTTAAAAAAAGAATGTTTGCTGTTGGTTAATGGTCGCTTCAACGGAAGGAGTAGATATCATTTATAATGTCCTTTATGCTAATGAAAGCTTGCCATGGGGAAATTTATTATTGTGGATCGATCGACGAAAGTAATTTAAAATTAGCTGAAACTGCGATATCTGAGTATTAATTTATAGTCGTCTTTTCATTCCCTTCAAGTTTGTGATAAAAAGCGAATCAGGCGATTTATTCTCGATAAGATACGCGGCGAGAGGAAAAAAAAAGGGGGGATTCCACTTGAATATCGTGAAAGTTTGGTCGCACCATAGGTGACGATGATTTTACCATAAAAGTGAAAAATACACACTTGAAAAAAAATGCAGGGCGGGTGAGAAATGTTATCGCAGAGAAAATAGAGGATCTATTCACGAAAAAGTGTTTTGTCTGACTATATAATTGACTCATACTACTAAGAGTAAATTACATAAACTCCAAATCGTTTTGTCTGACCAAAAATGACTTATACTACTGCGATTAAATTACAAGAAATTGGAAGTAATATGTCTGACTAAAATCGACTTTTTCTACTGATTAAAAATGAAATTTCCTGCTGACAATAAATTATAAGAATTCAAAAAGGTTTTGTCAGACTAAAATTTGACTTATACTACTGAGATTAAATTACAAAAAATTGGAAGTAATATGTCTGACTAAAATTTCCTTTCTACTACCGATAACATAATAATTGAATTCGGAAATATTTTGCCTTACTAAAATTGACTTACACTACTTAGAGTAAATTACAAGACTTCGGAATAATTTTGTCTGACTAAAAATGATTCGTACCACTGTTATTAGAAAATAATTTGCAGATGTTTTGCCTACAATAGACATGTTTATTTATTTTTTATCAAAGTCAACCAAAAAAGACAAAATTCTCTATGGAAATCAGGGAAAAGTCTGGAAAAAAAATTAATTTTTTGTGTCAACCCTGCAAAATTTTTTCCTTTTTCGTGTACAATTAAAATCTTTTAATTTTTCAAATGATGGGAAATTTGAAAGACAACGCTTGAAAATATTGTTCTCTATTATCTTTGTTTGTAAATATCCTGGCTTATGAAATTGCCGTGTCTTACTGAAATGACTACTTACAGCGTTGAATACACTCTCCTACCACCTGAGCCACAATCGCGGATGTACTTTGCTAAGAGTCGTAACTTCCGCTTCTTTAGACATTTACAGACAAATTTTTTCAGAATTTTTTTCTTTTTGTAAAGAAAATTTTTCGTTTGTAAAAAAAAAGAGAAAAATATTCATTGCATTTTTATATATGAATATGAATATCTTTGAAAGGCAGGAAATTTATTCAAAAATTCCGAATTTAAAAAAGACAATTTGTTCATATTTGTAAAAAATTAATCAATTTAATTAATTAAATTTTCAATTTATTCAAACAATTCTAGAAAATTACTTTTCCTTAAAAATGTTTCTAATTCAAGAATACAGTCAGCAATAATATTCTCCTAAAAATCACATTTTATCTATATTTAATAGATATTTATAAACAAATAGTTCATTAACAGTCGCATTTTCCATTCGTAAGGACCATGGTCCTTAGGAGAATAGAAAATTAGCCGGTAAAAAGGTAGGAGGAGAAGACCTTAACGTTCGCTTGTGCACACCAACACAAAGGCCAAAAGAGGATATGCTGAAAAGTGGAGACAAGAAGAGGGCAGAGAATTGCATCCATTGTGTGAGGCATCTCATATGGCTATTACTATGATAATATCTCGGGCAGCGGCACAAAATGCCCAATTAGATGTGAAAAAAAGTGGAGAAAAAAAATATATCGAGTGTGAAAAGTGAGAGAGAGAGAGAGAGAGAGAGAGAGAGAGAGAGAGAGGGTTTGTATTTGAATAAAGCTGAAAGAAAGGGTCAGAAAAGTGTATGTAAAAGAGGAGAAACAATGATGGGATGAGAGAGAGAGAGAGAGAGAGAGAGAGAGAGAGAGAGAGAGAGAGAGAGAGAGAGAGAGAGAGAGGAGAATAGAAGTAGATGGACGTTGTGAATGGGGTGAGGGGAATAATGGTGGCACAACCAGTTTGGGAGGATGAGAGCCAGAACGGGCCAAGTAAAGGGGTTTTGCGCATTGCACCCACCACTGCCGTTGCAGAGGGGTTTATTCCTGATCTCTGCGTACGTTCTCTCTGTTTCCTGCATCCATGTCACACACTATTACACCTCCAAACATTTTTTTTTTGCTTTTTTGTTTTTTAACCCACAAACACTCGCCCCTAAATCACCAAGTCTCAAGAACCGCAAGGGGTCACAGTTTTTCCCCAATCTTCATTTTTATACCTCAAAAAAAAAAATATATACGACAACTTTAGCGAAACAATTTAATAAATACTCCTTAGCTTATTAGAACTTTTACAAGAAAAAAATTTTATCCCTGTTACAAAATAAATAAATCAATAAAAAATTAATCTCCTTTCAGGTTTCAGTAGTACAGATAAATATATGGTCAGACTACCTCCTGTATTTTTGTAGCTTTCAGTAGTGCTGGTAAATTCTTATCAGATGAATTATTGTATTTTTCTAGATTTCAGTAGTAAAGGTAAATGGTCAGACAAGTAATTCCCTTTCTAGATTTCAGTAGTACAAGTAAATTTTGGTCAGACTACCTCCTGTATTTTTGTAGCTTTCAGTAGTGCTGGTAAATTTTTATCAGACCAATTATTGTATTTTTCTAGATTTCAGTAGTAAAGGTAAATGGTCAGACAAGTAATTCCCTTTCTAGATTTCAGTAGTACAAGTAAATTTTTGTCAGACTACCTCCTGTATTTTTCTAGATTTCAGTAGTACAGGTAAATGGTCAGACAAGTAATTCCCTTTCTAGATTTCAGTAGTACAAGTAAATTTTGGTCAGACTACCTCCTGTATTTTTGTAGCTTTCAGTAGTGCTGGTAAATTCTTATCAGACCAATTATTGTATTTTTCTAGATTTCAGTAGTACAGGTAAATGGTCAGACAAGTAATTCCCTTTCTAGATTTCAGTAGTACAAGTAAATTTTGGTCAGACTACCTCCTGTATTTTTGTAGCTTTCAGTAGTGCTGGTAAATTCTTAGCAGACCAATTATTGTATTTTTCTAGATTTCAGTAGTAAAGGTAAATGGTCAGACAAGCAATTCCCTTTTTAGATTTCAATAGTAGAAGTAAATTTTTGTCAGACTACCTCCTGTATTTTTCTATCTTTCAGTAGTGCAGATAAATGGTCAGACAAGTAATTGTATTTTTCTATTTTTCAGTAGTAAAAGTAAATGGTCAGACAAGTAATTTTATTTTTCTGTTTTTCAGTAGTAAAAGTAAATGGTCAGACAAGTAATTTTATTTTTCTATTTTTCAGTAGTAAAAGTAAATGGTCAGACAAGTAATTTTATTTTTCTAGCTATTAGTAGTATAGCTAAATTTTGTCCAGAATAATAATTGTTTTTTTTTTTGAAGCTTTAAGTAGTAAATGTAAATTTTGGTCAGACAGGTCATTAAATTTTTGTATCTTCTAGCCAAAGTTTTGACTTGAATAACTAATTTATCAGTAATAAAGCTTAAGTATTTGTCAGACGGAAGAAAGTACAGCAGTGCTACCAAAAAAAGAGAAGAAAAAGAGGGGAATTATCTCTTGAATAAGAAAATTTCTCACTGGAATTAGACTCTAGGGAAAACGCGCCATTCTTCCCGATAAAACAGAGTCGTTAATTTTTATCTCCAATATACAATAAGCTTAAGTTTGAACGGAAACTGAGAACGCGAAACGGAAAATAAACGAGCACTAAAGTAGCAAAACTTTATGGCATAATTACCCTGGCAATTAAATATCGTGTTCGACTCGGCGGAAATCCGATATCTTCACCTTTTGTTATTATATATATAGAGAGAAGAGAGAAAGAGAGAAAGAGAGCCAAAACGCTTGAATATTTCTAGAAATACTATTCTCTAATTCTCTCAATATAATTATTAATTAGTCCTCAATCATCATGATAGGCGTGAAGTAAACAAGAATATTTTCTGAACAATCAAATGAAAAGACATTTTTTACTCTTTTTGTATAAAAAATTATTTTTTCCCCAAAAATTAAAATTTTCTAATCCGGAACTCTCTGAATCTGAATTGCACCGAATTATAGAAAAATCATGTCTGACTAAAACTCGTCTTTTCTACTGACTTTGATGTTACAGGACTTTAAAAACTTTTTGTCTGGCTGAAACTGACTTTTTCTACTTGTACAAAAACACACGAATTCGAAAAAATACTGTCTGACTAAAATTGACTATTACTACTGAAAAAACTCTACAGGAAATCAGTGATCTTCATTTCAAATAAAACTGCCTTGTCTGACCCAAATTGTACTTTTCTACTGACAGAAAATTAATAGTAAATGTAAGTTAATTTCTTATGAAACTGATTTGCAGCGAATCATCAAAAAATCACGTCTGACTAAAACTCGTTCATTCTACTAACCGCCGATATTATAATGAATATAAAACCCTCTGTCTGGCTGAAATTGACTTTTACTACTAAATATAAAATCAAATAATTCTTTACTACTGAAACTGATTGCATAGAAAAATTCTGTTTGACATAAACCGACTTTTACCGCATATACTGAAAATAAGAGCGTAAATTGGACCAATTTGAATTGCCCTTGCCAGAGACTGAAATTGACTTTTACTACTGAGATCAATAAATAAATTAAGCCAAACGACGCAAAACGTGACTCAGTATATTTTTTCTAATTTTTCAATTTAAATTCCACCTGTGGTTTGAAAATTATATTCAATTCACACAAACACACCTTGCAACCTTCATTCTCGAAGCATAGTAAATTCCTGTCATTCAAATTGTAATGAAATGTTTAGTTTTATTGCTCCGCTGAAAAAAGAGGGATAAAATTATAAACTTAAGAGCGAAAGTGAGGTAGCCTTTGAAGAACTAATGGGTCTGAATTAAACAGAATTTCTGATCAAGACGGCAGTCGAGGGTAAAAGCAACAGGAGGGAGCCACTCTAATATGCTAATGGCAGAGAGGTTATATTTAAAAAAAAAAAACTTAAAAAGAAAAAAACAAGAGAAAAAAAACGATACATTACTTACAAGGCGTGCAAACTATACTACTTATTTTTCTCTACCCGCGCAAAATTATGGAAAATTTTTTTTTCAAAAGGAAAGCTTTCACCTTCAATTCGAATTTATACTAAAAATTATTTGTCCACATTGGCCAAACTTACAATGTTTCTCCCACTTAGAACATAAATAAAGTAGTTCATTCCACAATTTTTGAATTTTGAGATTTACTATATAAAATGGATAATATCAATTAAAATATCTAAGTACATTTGTTCAAAAGAGTTACACGATTTATAAATTCAACAAAAATATTGTCAATTTTTTTTTGTAAAAAATTTTTTGCTGGAGTGTAATTTAATTGATGCCTATTGATCGATTATCGATTTTCTGATTTTCCACGTCATGTCTCTAGTTAAAATAAATAATTTAAATACATTTCCATATATTTTCCATCGCTATTTTTCTTTTATTGAAATTGCATAAAAAGAAAATTTAAAAAATCTGTATTTATTCTCCTTCAGAGGACAAATTTTTTTCTTTTGGGAAATTCACAAATTCAAAATTTTGGAAAAAGCTTTGCCACAAATTTAAAATCGAACCAACTTTTGCATTACTATAATTTACAGATTTACTATAATATAAAATTTACATCCGACTCTATATTATTATTTTTAATTAAATAAAGTATTTATTTGTTTCTTTAAATTTATTTTTTATTCAATTTTTTTTATTTATTTTTCTAAATTTGTTTGTATGTGGAAAATTTCTTTTTTCGTAAAATTTAAAGGCGAAAGAGTAAATATTTTGCAGTGGTGTGCTTTTGTAATGAATTTTTGTCTTGTGCGTGCAAAGTGTTGAGAAAAAGAGAAGTACTTTTCGGAAAGAAGGTAAGAAAAAAGAAGATTTTTTTTTTATTTGGCCTAACGTCTGTCCTTTCGTTGGAACGAAAAGTGCGCGGCTTTTTGAGAGTGGAGAAGGGTGGATTTATAGGAATGCCTCCATATCCACCCATGGCAAGTGTTTACGAGACTCAACCACAAAAATGTTGCCTCTTCCTCCTGCTATATATACTGCCATATAGGGTAGAGAGAGGGGAGAGGTTACTTCGCTCAGCTTGTTTTTCGAGGTGCAGGCTTTCATTACGCGTCCTGTGGCTGCATTCGCGATTAAACCGCTGAATAATGCGCATTCGCATTTTTAGCGAGCCACACCGTAGCCAAAATCGTCACTGGCCCATTTTTTTCTTTTTCTTTTCAATTCTTCTCTTTCCCACTCTCTCTTGATATTTAAAAAAAATTGTTTCCCTTTTTACAAAATATTTTCCATTTTTATTTTTTTGTTTTCAATTTTTTCTGAATGGCTTTCATAGAAAAAACGATCCTTCGATGCATGGGGAAGATAAAGCTCGAAACTTGACGAATTTTTCGGCATTGCATTCAGTAAGAGAAAGATAAAAATAAAAATTTGTAATTTTCTTTTCTGTTTGCTTTTAATACGTAATTTTGAATATCAATTATATTTTTGATGGTGTTTTTCACAGATAATTAATTGTTCGCTTAAAAAGTGGGTGATGTTTTTTTGTCATTCGAAAGAATTTAAAGATGAAGTAATAATAACTTGGTGATAGAGTGGGAAACCATCTGCGTTTGCTGGTGAACTCAAATTACAACTGTAAAGAATTGATGAATTCAACGATTTATGGGTCCTAACTGTGGATATGATTTGAGGGTTTACGATTTCAAGGATTTATGGACTAAACCATATAATGTAAATTTAATGCTTCTAAAAGTACTGCGAACGGATCAAATAATAACAGATGGGTAATAATATTTCCAGCTTTCTTACATTTAATCACATAATTTTGAATATCAATTATACCCTCGAGCTTTGTGCAAAATTGCCGACACTTGAAACATTAATATACACATTTAATCAATTGACATTTTTCCCTTTCTCAGGAAGAAAAATTCCATTTTTTCAATAATTTACGAACTCATTTCTAAATCTTCCTAAAGTTTGCTTTTTTCCAACTTTTTACATTTTTAGTCCAAAAAAAAAATAACAAGAGAGTAAAAATATTTTCTCAAAAATTTATTTTTCCGAAATTATTTCATGTTAGATTGAAAATATATATTTATGGTCTTCTTGAAATAGGTTCAATTAATTTTTATTTTGTTGAAATAAAATTAAAAACAATTCAGATAAAATTTTGGTAAAATTTACTCATGTGTGTGTAAAATATGAACTAACGAAAAAATAAAAATAACAAACATTGGACGAGTTAACGTCGATGATGTTACGCGTTTATTTGGCAAAATGATTGCATTGGTAGAGTGTGATCGTAAAAAGCTCGAGTTTATGGCAAAAACACGCATAGCTGGTTTAGTGACACGACCCTTGTGACATTGGATATCAAGTAAATGCGCTGCTCACAGAAAACTCGCGATGGTGGACATGACATTAATGACAGTTTTTGTTCAATTTCGAGGTAAAACTACTTTTGTTGTCGCAGTGTAAGCGAATGTCACTGTTACATCATCCATAAAACACATTGCATCTGTATTTTCCCTAGCTTATGTCCACCCCCCCCCCTCCCCCCATCACTCGACTCTAAAGTTATTATTTCTGAATGATATAAATCATCATAAAAAAATAATAATACCCCTGTATATGAAAATTTCAATATTTTTTCCTATTTTCAACTTCGATAAGAAAGAAAATTGAAAATTAGTTTTCTTATCTCTCTTTTTATCTAAATCTGCGAATGTAGTAATTGAAAAGTCGACAAAAAAATGAGTAAACATTTTTAACTGATTTTCAGTCAATTATTGTTTAATTTATCCATTTTTTTCGACTTTTCTCTTTATAATTCAGAAAAAAGTAAATCCAGCCACATTTTAGGATTCAGTAGTTCAAGTAAATTTTAGTCAGACAGAATTTTTCAACTCTTCTGGATAAACAATTTCAATTGGAAAATATTTTTTCCAATATTTGCAGTTTTTCAATAAATAGTAAAATATCAGAAAACTTTTTAAATCTCTGTTTATGCTAAAGATGGATAAAATCTACAGACCTGTCTGAAATTTACGAATGATAAAAAATAAAGTAAAATTCGATTTCTCTAATAGTGTTGCGAGCAGATTTTTATTAAACACATGACTGAGTGTACAGTGAACTCGAGATTTGAAAATAAATTTAAGTCTTGGAAATAGTGGAGAAAAGTAGACGATGTAGGAAAAGTAAAGATGGTATATGGGGGGAGAGAAAGGGGGGAAGGGCAAAAGAAGAAGAAGAGGAAGAAGAAGAAGACGAAGGACGAGTATGAAAGTATTATCGAAGCTGAAGAAATACGCAGTTGCCTCGCTTGGGAAATTAAGGGGCTTTTTAATCCGCCAAGACGAATCGTCGGCTTCTTTGGATGAAATTCTATTTGTATCCTCCTTTACCTCGACTATCGAACCACTTGATAATAAAAATTCTTCGGCATATACACACATACACATATACATAAACTTCAGATAACATACTGCAATTTGTGAAATTTTTATGACAAAGTGGATTTCGATCGGTGTCGAGACAAAATTTAATATTAGCCTATAATTCACACTCTGCCAGCCACAAATAGAAATTGAGAAAATAAGATAAACATCTCTGTTGTATTCGATATATAGCGTAATACAATATCGAGTTGAAATATGGGAACAAAAAAAAATTCAAGGAAATTCAAATAACATATTCTTACTCGCAATATTATTTATTTCTCGAAATTCCTTGTTATTTTCCCGACTAATTTTTTTTGTCATAGCTTCAATTTTTTTTTTTCTAATTTGGTAAAATTTCCTATACGTATTTAGAAATAGAGAAATAAACAAGTTATGTTTTCGATGAGGAAGTCAGAGCGAATGAAGTTTTCGAAAGCATTATATATAATAGCGATCTTTTGAAACTTTCCCGTCGAAAATTCTTGCTTGGAATTGTCGGTCGAGGGAAAGGGGGTAAAGAAATTCCCGAACACAGACTTGAAACAAGTATCATAAAGATTATTGAAATAACTATTCAAACCAGGTATGCTTTTAAGTTATTTTCTAACCATTCCTATATTTTATTTTCCTCCCCTGCTCCTATTTTGCCTTTTTTAATTTACATTATCAAATAATCTCTCTTTCTTCCTTTTTATTCTATTTAAAATTTCCGACATTTTTGTCCCACCCCTGGGTAAATATTATTTCATTGAAATTCATTTTTAATTTCTAATTATAATTAATATTTAATAATAATCCATGACAATTGCGGTTTTTTTTCCGAATTTTAATATAGAATGAAACAAGTTTTAGATCTTATAAAAATATTATTTTATTACAAAAAATATAAAGGGAGATGACAAAAATAAATCGAGAGAGAGAGAGAGAGAGAATATTTATTATTAAAAAAAAACAATACAATTCAAATGTTTTTATCCATAATACAAAGAAAACTTGTTGAAATTCGAGACAAACCGAAAGGAGAGTAATTTTCTTTCTTTCCATCTTTTTTTTTTCGTGCAAAGAAACGAAAACTTTAGAAATAAAGTTTCAGAGGTGAAATGAACATTCTTTTTGACTGACACTTGAATGTGGATGTTTTAAAACAATTATAAAAGAAAACATTTGGAATTGAGACAGATTCTTTTTTTTTCCTGTACAGAAGGAGAAAAATTGCGAGTAGAGAAGTTTTTTAAGAGAGGGCGAAGCAAGAAGAATGGGGAGAGAGAGAGAGAGAGAGAGAGAGAGAGGAAGTTCTGCGAAACAGCGTATGGCCTTAGGCGAGTAATTATGGCGCTTCGCTACTCAAAAGCCTTTAGGGGTTTATGGTGAAAAGCGGACGCGTTTACCGTCGCGAATCAAAAAGAAGTTCCCTATTTCCCTCTGTTTCCGCTAACAATTATTATTCGATCACGACAACGTTTCTTCTTTGTTGTATGGTATTATTATCAATTGAGAAAATCGCTACTCTAACTGCGTAAAGTCAAAAAAAAAAAAAAGAACAAAATCTCATTTGAAAGAAATTATTCTTTACTTGAAAATTCACATTATTGCAGTAGTAAAAATATTTTTTCACTGTAAAAAATACTGTTCAAATGAAAAATATTTTTAAAATAAAAAAATAAAAAATACATTAAAATATTTTTAAAATTTTGTTTACCAGATATAAAAAATACTGGACCAATAGAACATATTTTTACTATAGAAAATACTGTACTATTCAAAAATATTTTTTACCATAAAAAAATACTATACACTGAAAAAAAAATTCAAATAATATTATTCAAATAATTTCAAATTCAAATAATAAATTATTTGTCTATTATCAAATAAATATTTACTTGAACCAAATAATTTTTTATTTAAATCAAATAAACTGTAATTGTATCAAATAAATTCTGTATTTGAGTCAAATGTCATTTAATTGACTCAAATAAAATTTATTTGATACAAATAAAATTTATTTGATACAAATAAATGTTTATTTGATACAAAGAAATATTTATTTGGTACAAATAAATATTTATTTGGTACAAATAAATATTTATTTGATAATAGTCAAGTAGTTTATTATTTGAATCAAATAAATTTTTTTTTCAGTGTACTAT
>JUFY01021267.1:3178-15272 GCA_001855655.1 Leptopilina clavipes | reverse complement strand
TGTACTTGGGAGTCTCGAACCCTACTGAGGTAGGGACAGTAAATAAACCATTTCTTTCTTATGGGATATTTTGTATTAAAATTTTGCATTATTTTACAATATTTTACAAAATCCAATATACGAGAAACAATTTCAAATACATATTTCATAATTGAGTGAAAAAAAAAATTAATTTAAAAACTAACCTCTCTTTCACTAAGAAATCCGTTTTTATACCGCTAAATTCTGTATCCATTGAAAAAAATGTGGCATTTTTTAAAGTTTCCTCTATCTTAGGAAACAAGTCATTAAAATTTTCATCCGTTACATCAAGCATTTTTTATAAATTAGAGAAAATTAAATTAATAAATATCTGTCACATTTAGCACATGATGAACATACAACACAGCAGAAGACTTTTACTTTTATCACGCAAGCGTACTAGTACTGACGATTGACGAAAAGAAGCCCTGTAAAAAAATGAGAAATGACAAATACGAAATACCTACAATACTAATATTTATGTGACGCTCCACGGTAAAAGGGACCTATCTTCCAAAAAATAATAGGTTATTTTTAGAAAAGTTTTTGCTTGATTTAAGATTCATTTTTACTATTTAAAGTCAAAAACTATTTTTATTAACTATTTTATATACTAAATAGTTAAAAAAAAATAGTTTGTGACTTCATATAATTAAAAATGAATCTTAAATCAAGCAAAAACTTTCCTAAACATAACCTATTATTTGTTTGGAAGATAGGTCCCTTTCACCGTTGAGCGTCACATATATATTTATAATATAATATAATAATATAATAATTTATAATATAATTTGAAGATTCCAATTCCGTTAACAGATTCATCTCCATTCATTTGTTTATTATTTTTCTGAGTTATATTATTGTTATCGTGTACTGTTAATCTGTCAAGTGGAAATATTTTTTTCAGTGTAAAAATCCAAGCGTAACCAATTTTGTACGAATATCCAGTCAAATTCGCAGGAATTTTCGTTCGAAAGAAGGAATGTAAATTCTAAATTGTAATAATTATTTTTTGTTTTAGGTGACAATTAACAATTCAAAGCTTGGGAAAGAATTGTGGAGTCAAGATATAATCCGTGGTATAGAGAAATAAAAAATGAAAAGCTACCAAATTATCTAGTAAAAATGAGTAAAGAGAGTAAAAGAAATAGAGTGCTGAGATTCAGAATGGGTGAGGGAATTAATGGATGTAAATATTGGAAAAATGAGCAGGATAGAGTATGCAGGGTATGTGGGTATGAGGTTGAGTTTTTTTTTAAGAAAATAATAATTTAAATAAATAATTTCTTTTTTAAATTCAAATTAATTATCGTCGAAACGTTTTATTCACGCACGCTTTAGCGCGCTTATAATGTGCTAGTGTCAAAATAAATGAAAATATATTTTAGATAAAAAAAAAGAAATAAAGAAAAATGAGTAAAAATTATTGATTTACAATTATTTATATACGCATCTAAATATATTTTTGGGTCAAATATATTTTATGTTTAATTCAAACTTATTTTATATTTATAGCTATATCGAGAAATTTTTATCAAAACCTTATTTCTTTTGGTGTATATAATTTATAAATTATAAATCATAAAATTTGCTTGTGATTTTAAATTATACATTCATGAAATTTTGTTTTAAAAAATTATCTTCCTTTTACAATATACTTTTTAAAGGAAGTATGAAAATTATTTAATTTTAAATCATTTGAAGAAGTTCAAGCACAATTTTTAAAGATGAGAAAGCTCAATTGAGCTCCCTCAAAAATTGTGCTTGGACTTTAAAATCGATTTTTAAATATTTATCACTTTATAAAAAAAAAAAATATTTTCCTAATAATCATTATAAAGAAAAAATATTTTGTTTTATTTGAAAAAAAATTAAAAGTCTCAATTTGTTTTTATACAAGACATATTTAATAATATTAAAAATTTTATTTACATAAATATTTTTTAATTTCTAAATTTAAATTTAATTATTTTCAAAGGAAAATTTAGAATTATTGTTAAATAATTATTGATTATAAACGATGCGCATTATTTTTTTTCGATTTTTTTATAAATTTTATCCATTTTTACAAACAAGTTTATTGATTTAAAATCATATACATAAGATAATAAATGTAAAAAAATGAAATTGTACATTATTTAAAAAATTTTTTTTGTTTATAATCAAATGAAAATGAATCATTAAAGAAAAGAATAATTTTAAAAATTTAAGAATAGAAATTAAAGAGATTATTCTATTTTAGGTATTATACTAATAGAAATTCATTCATACTATCTAATGTTTGCTTTAATCATTTGGTTTTGATTAAATATTAACTTAAAATCATTTTGAGAATATTTATATGGCAACACTGTAGTAGAAATATCTGAAAACTTGCCAGCATGTTAAACTCGTAGCAGTATATGACTGAATGTTGTTCTCTATATAACGTGCGTTAAAGTCTTATTCCTTTTTACATTAGTGACAATATTATACTTTAATAATAATGAAAAATTTAATTTTACTGCATTTTATAAAAAATATATTTGAAGAGTTTTAATTTCATCGATAGGTAATTATTGTTAATAAATATTTTAATAATCCAAAAAAGAACATAAATTACATATAATATATTTCGAGTTGTTTCCGAGAAAAATGATTCAAATATAGATATTAGATAATTTGATTGATTTGAAACAGACGTCAGTTTTATTTTAGTTTTCCATATTTTAACACTTGATAAATTTAAATAAATTACAATGCAATTAATTTATTATTCTTTAAAAATTTTTCATTAAAGAAAAAAAAAATTTTTAATATTCAATTTAAAATTTTATTTTTAAAAAATTATTAAGCTAAAGGTAGGCCATCTATCCGTTCAATTTAAAATTTTATTTTAAAAAAATTATTAAGCTAACGGTACGCCATCTGTCCGTTCAATTTTATTTTTAAAAAATTATTAAGCTAAAGGTACGCCATCTATCCGTTCTGTTGAAATTGACAAAAATGACGATTTTTTCTAGGAAAGGTTTAAACAATATTGTCATAAATTGGGTCAAATTTTTTATGAAACTTGTTTATTTAACTGAAATTGATGATAACACGAAATCATTACAATGAAAAAAGAATTTACTTGATTCAAATAACCAATTACTTGTCTATTATCAAATAAATATTTACTTGAATTAAATTATTTTTTATTTAAATCAATAAAATGGTATTTGCTTCAAATACTGAAATTATTGGTTCAAATACAATTTACATATGAACGTCACGAGTCTGATTATTAAAATTACAAAATTTAATATGTCTCTAGAAATTAATGATTGTAATGTATAAAATTAAGAAAATTGATTTCCATTAAGAGAAAACGGTTTTGACTGTAAAGAAATTTAATTTAAGAAAGAATTGTTAATTAATCATAAGAAAGTTAATAAAATTTATGATGACAAATGATAATAAAAAGAACTTCAACAGAGAACTGCACCAATGAGAATATGACTTTGAAATGCATTCTTAATTTTAACCGACAAAAACCGAACAGTTCGCTAATATAATATAAATCGTGTTTCTGGTTTAATTTGGATTTTTGACATTTAAAATCAAAATTGTTTAATAAAAGGGAAAAAATTACTTATCAATATTTACATTTTTAGATAAAATGGCTAAGGAAATTGTGAATGATGTTTCACAAACAGCAACGACATCATCAACTGTGATACCAACAATGTCCGTTGGTACAACAACTACAACTGTTACATCAGACATTTCAACAAATGTGACAACATGTTCGACAAATAGTGATCCACTAAGTTCTGTAAGCAATGCATCAATAGATGTTGCTTCTTTATCTAGAACCACAGAAATAAAATCCGAATCATCGCCTCCTTCAATTACAACAATCGCTTCAACAGATGATAAAAATTTAGTGAATGATTCATTACTTGAAAATATGAAATTAGATCATTCACGTAGACTATCATTGACAAAAATTGAACCCGTTTTTTTGAAATCAGATTATGTTATTGAATCTTCTCGAAACATTGACTCATCAAACAATACAATGCCATCAATACCTACAATTACAACTCAGACAGTAGTGAATAATAATTACAAGATTACTCCATCTGAATTAAGTTCAGTGGAATCAGAATTAAAAATATTAAGACATGCTGTAATTAAATCAAAATCAAAATATGAATTGAAGCTAAAATTAACATCGTCATTGGAGAGAATTTTCAGTTTTGTAATTGCAACACGTTTCAGGATGTCTCAAGTACAGGCAAATCAAATAAATAACGAATTAAAGAGTATCGTGAAGAAACGACGAAAAATTGAATTCAATGAACGTAAACGAAGGAAAAATGTAGAATATTGCATGGGTTGTTTTCTGATAACCATTATGTTATCAAGAATGGTAAATATTAAAAACTTTTGATTTTATCCCAAGTAGCCTACATTTAAGATACAGTCACATCACTTACTATTCCTGGTAAAATTTTCGGAATAATTCCGGATTCGGATTCCAGATGATCATAAACCGAACTTACAGACTTAATTCCAAATACGAATAAGTCCGAAATTTCAATCAAGGATGAGAGAGCATGTGGCTGTATTTTTAATTCATGTTTTTGAATTCTAAATTAGTAACACATCCAATTACATTATAGATCTCTGATGTTTACTGTGCGATCCAATTCAATAAATCAGAACTAATAATACATTCAAGAACTGCTTATTTGCTGGTGGTGCAAGTACTGGGATTTATCTTCACAAGTTTTATACTAGTGTCCTTTTGTTGCATGTGGAGAATAGGAAATATTGTAAGCGATTTTGTAATTTTGTATAAATTCCTAGATAACTCGTGTTTCCAATATTACAAGCGCACACAAAGTGTAGCATATGCTACGCATATGATCGACACGTGCGGATCCACCAGTCCAAAGTACTCAAACTAATCGACCTTTGCAAAAACTATGACTATTAAGCCATAGTTTTTGCAAAGGTCGATTAAGACCAATTATAAAAGTAGTCCTACATAAAATTACGACTGGTCTTTGTATCCGAATAGAGTTTCAATAATACATATGTGCCTTTTTTTAGGAAATTGGTTTCTGTATTATATGGACGACGTTGTATGGAATCATAACGACAATAGTTATCGTCATTTCACCCAATAAAACTCCACTAGAAATTATTGTAAGTTTTCCTATTCATATTTAATCCATATTGAGAATCTAGCTTCTAATTTGAAAACTAACATGAATTTTGGAAGAATCATTCTCATCTTTCTCTCTTTTATGAAAGTGCGGCATTCATTTTCTTACAAATGATGAGTGAGACAAATTTATGTCATACTTTTCATAGAAAAGAGAAAGATGAGAATGGTTTTTTTCAAAATTCGTGTAATTCTAAAAAAATTTAACAATACCAAAATTTACCCATTCAAAATTTGTAATTTATTTATAGATTTGCGGATATTTGTCAATGATAACATGTATTATTCAAGGATGCTTGAAAGTTTATTACAATTGTAAAAATGGATCATCAGATGAGAAATGTCAGTGCAAAAAATCTGAAATATCAAATTTCGTTATTACACAATGCCCTGACAATAGTCATCTTGATCCTAGAATAAGTGCAATTAAAGATCTAGAGAGTACGATTAAAGAATTTCTCAGTGAAATAAACGGATCGGAATATCTAGATCAAGAAAGATTTCAAATCGCTGAGAAAAAAAGTTACGTGAGTCAGCAACAATTTGACAATAATGGGAGCCATAATGAAATGATGACACATGCTGCTGCAAATCAAGCGTTAATTTTGAATACCACTACCAACGCTACAAATAGTGATAGTGTAGTGGGTTGCAATGATTGGTTTTGTTGTTGTTACTTTTCTAATCCATCACATCACGACTGTCTTCCATTTTTGTTTTGCTATGGAAGTAACAATGAATGTTGTATTTCTAATTCTGATAATAATGACTGTTGTGGAGATTGTAATTGTTGTTGTGATGGTTGTGAAGATTGTGATTGTGGAGATTGCGCAGGTGGATGTGCTGATTGTGCAGGTGGAGGTGCTGATTGTGCAGGTTGTATTTGTTGACATTGTGGATTTATATTTTTATACCTGTTTGAATGTTGTGAGTCTGCAGCAACTTTCGCATTAAACATTGAAAAACATTGGGAATTTAAAGAATTATACTTAAAGTTTCACGAGTTTTGCAACCAAAGATTCAGAAATCTGCAGTCAATGTGATTTCAACTTTCAGGAAACTTTCGGTGCTCTGACCCAAGTTTTAGGTTATTTTAAATAGTATGTTAAACCTGAATGGTTTTCTGACCCAAGTTTTAGGTTATTTTAAATAGAATGTTAAACCTGAATAAATATTTATTTGCTTTAAATAAATATTTGGTTCAGTGTAAATAAATTTTTCGATCGGTGAAAGAATTTGGTTGTTAATCAAATTTTTGATGGAACCAAACAAATATTTAGTTACTTGCATTTATTTGGTTGTTTCAAATAAATTACAGTGACTTTATTTTACTCGTATTGTACTTAACTGGTACGCAAGGCACTTAACTAAAAGTGAGGCGGATAAGCGTCAGAGTGGGGGCAATGATAGTGAGAGAGAAGTTCAAGTTTTTCTCTTTCACTCTCATTGCTCCCACTCCGTCGTTTACGCTCCGCCTCTTGCGACGTATGCGATGTAAATACAACAAAAGAAAATGTACTTCAGATAAGAATTAACCATTAAAGTATTAAATGCAACATATATAATGTAAATTCGCATATATGTGTGAATTATAAGAAAGTATTTTTGTATCTTTGAAATTTTTTACATCTTTGAAATACATTTACAAATTTGTCCAAACCACTGTGATAATTTATTTTGATTAAGAAAATTTAGAGTACGACCACGAATAAATAAAAAATGACAATATGCTTTTCTCAAGAATAACAATTATTATAAAACAAAAAATTTGTTTATTATTTCCATTTTTCACCACATCTACAGTTTTTCACAAATCAGTGTAAATTTGTCAATTAATTTCTATTCTGAATTCTAACATTAAGTGGTTTATTTAGTTTTGTAAAAATTCCACGATGAATTTTCACACAATGTAACGGTGTAGTATCATCACATGACAGAATGAATTTTCGAAGAATCGTAGTTACAACAATCTTCAATGACATCATACCAAATCTATAACCTTTGAAATAGAAGAAAAATTTGTTAATTCAAAATTTATCTCCATGTCATTTTTTTTTCTTTTGAAAAATTTAAGACAATTTTAATTACGTATTGTATATTAAGTGAGAAAAAATATTTTTGTCTTTGGTTCTGTATACCTATGCAATTTCTCGAACCGGAACTAAATGGTAAATAACAATAGTTGGGTCGCTTAGAGACTTCATCAGGAAGAAATCTCTCAGGATCGAATTTTTCCGGTTCATGCCAAAATTCTTTATTGTGATGAAGTCTTGAAATTGAGATAAATATCTCAGTTCCTTTTGGTAAGGTGTACTCTCCTGAAAATATCATATATGTTGATAAACTAAGAAGAAGCGGAGCGCATGCGCCGGAGTGGGGGCAATGAGAGTAAAAGAGAGAAAAACTGCGATATTTCTCTCACTCTCATTATCTCCACAATATTTTTTGTATTTTCATTTCAAATAAAAACAAACCAATGTTAAGATCAGCCGTCACTTTTCGCACCATAAATGGAACGGGAGAGAAATAGCGTAAAGTCTCTTTAATCACTCTTGACAAATACTCCATTTTGTTTAGATCTTCAGCTGTAACTGAATAATTCTCTAGATCCGCATCTCCAAAAATACTGTGAATTTCTTCGTACACTCTTTCCTAAAACGAATTTTAATCCAACTAATTAAATAATATTAATTAAAATGAAATATTATTAAATTAAAATAATAAATAATTATAATAATAAAATTAAATTAAATAATATTAATTTCATTTAAATAATTAAAAAATATTTATAAAATATTCACAAAAAAATTAAAAAATTTTCGAATGCATTGTTAAATTAATTTTATTACCTGTATTTCAGGCATTGTTGCTAATACTAATATTATAAATGTGAGGGTAATTAAAGTAGTGTCAGTTGCCTGAAAAAATGTTCCATTAAAAAAATTAAAAATCATTCTATCAGATGTAACATATAACAATTAAGAAAATTCTGTTTTACAATTACCGCAAAAAACATTGTAGAGACTTCGTACTGTAACTCCTGATCAGTGATTGTTTTTGCACAATCACATTGCTCTATTAATCTATCCAAGAATGTATTACAACCTCCATCTGATATAAAATAGTGTCAAATATTGCTTTTTAACATAAAATTCTTTTCACAAAATGTCATTTGACATGAAATTCATTAGACATAAATTTCATTAAAAATAAAATGTCATTTGACATAAAATTCATTTGACATAAAATTCATTTGACAGAAATGTCATTTGACATGAAATTCATTAGACATAAATTTCATTAAAAATAAAATTCTTTTGACAAAATGTCATTTGACATAAAATTCATTTGACATAAAATTCATTTGACATGTAATTCATTAGACATAAATTTCATTGAACATAAAATTCATTTGACATAAATGTCATTTGACGTAAATTTCATTTTGCATAAAATTCATTTGACAAAAATTTCATTTGACATAAAACTCATTTGACATATAAATATCTGTGCGAATTTAATAATTGTCATATTATAATTTTCTTGATAATATCTGATTGGTGACTTAAAATTCGCGACAATATTTTTTTGTCAAATGAGCTTTATGTCAAATGATTTTTATGTAAAATGAAATCTATGTAAAATGAAATTCATGTCAAATGAGATTTATGTCAAATGGGAATAATATTAAATGAGTTTTATGTACAAATGAAATTTTTGTCAAATCAATTTTATGTAAAATGAAATTTACGTCAAATGAAATTTATGTCAAATGAATTTTATGTCCAATGAAATTTATGTCAAATGAATTTTATGTCAAATGAAATTTGTGTTAATTGAAATTTATGACAAGTGATTTTTATCCAAATTGAATTTAACGTCAAATGTGATTTGTGTTAAATATGAGTTTTATTTTAATTGAAATTTATGTCAAGTTATTCTTAAGTAAAATGAAATTGATGTAAAGTGATTTTTATGTCAAATGGGAATTATGTTAAAAGAATTTTATTTCAAATTAAATTTATGTCAAATTGAATTTTATGTAAATTACAATAATTAATAAGTCTCAATTTATTACCCATTTGTTTATCCATACTTTTAAGCAATATTCTTCGTCTTTGAACAATCTACAAAAAAAACATACATTTTAAGTCAATCAAAAATAAAAAATTACAATCATTAATGGTGATTAAAATTATTTGAATTACTGTGTTTAGTATATTATGTATTGTAGCACTATTATTTTCACATTCTCTCGACAATTTTGTATACTTGGAAATTATATTTGGCATCCAAAACTGATTGCATCGTTTCTCTGTTAATGCGACTCCCCTACAAAAAAAAAAATTTAATTATTACTGTCATTATATTCACTATAATCAAAATTCTTTATTAAAATAAATCTCATTTTTACGAACCTGAACATTACATCAGAATATTTAATTATCACATCTTCTTGTACTTTGTTTGATTCGCCAAAAATTGTTTCTAAACGGTTATAATCGGTTATATATATTAATTATTCATGTAGAATTTAAAATTTGTTTATAGAAACATACCCAAAGTAGAATGTAACTGGTACACCTTCAAGAACTTGCTTATATCAAATTCGTCACAATTTACTTTAGTTGATAAAGCATTTACTAATGCCACTGAATTTTTGTTCAAAACTTTAATATACTGCCGTAAATTATGGGATTGAAACATTGGCGAAATTAATTTCCTGTGATTACGCCAGATGGAAACTAAAATTATTTTTAAGATTTATGAATTTTGATTCATTTGGTGTTTAAGCAACAGTTGTTGTTCAGGCCGAGCATTGAAATCTCTATTTGCGTATTCATAAACTATATTTACATCGCATAGTTAACGGGTTTCTCCTTGTTTTTTTGAAATTTAGAGACAACTTTAAACATATAGAAGCGGAGCGCAAACACTGGAGTTGAGACAATGAGCGTGAGAGAGAAAAACATGAACTTCTCCTTCACTCCCATTGCTCCCACTCCGAAACTTAAGCTCCGCCTCACATTAGCCAGTAACAATAAGTACCTTAAGAAATTCGATTCAAGTCGAAATTGAGAAACCTATTTAAAAGAATATTTTCACGACAACTCAAGCACTTTACTACATTTAATATAATTTAAAAAATATGAGTAAATATCTATGTAAATTATTTATAGGTCTACAGATAAATATTATCAAAACTTACCCGGAGCTGTAAATACTCCTATTCCTAGCAATGGCCGAAAATGTTCGTACATAGTTCCTTTTTCCAAAACATTATTGCTGAGAAGAACAATCTTTAAAAAAAAAATTTAATAAACATTTATTTTTACTCATGACAATGGTATATTTATTTTAATAATTATTCATACTTTGAGCTGTTGTGGATCATGAACGTTGACATACAAAGAATGTCCTAACCAAAATCTACTTGGCGATGGATACAATTTTATGAGTTTGCTTAATACCTTTAATATATCTGCAAAAATACATATATTAAATACTTAATAAATATTAAATACTTAATTAAATTAATTAATAGTTAAATTTTATTTTAATTATTTTAATTAGGTATTATAGTGTTTTTGAAAGTTAAATATTTGGTTTGTAAAAATTTATTAACTAAGTAGAAGTTGAGCGCAAGCGCGAAGGTCATATAGTGGGACAATGAGTGTGAGAGAGGAAAACTTAAACTTCTCTGTCACTCTCATTGTCCCCACTATTGCGCTTAAAGGTTAAAGTAAATAAAATCTATATCTGACAAAAATATATACTTACTCGCATTCCTTTTAAAAAGGAGATATGCATTTCCTAATATTGGAATCGTCTTAGGACCAGGAAGTAAAGAACCTTTTTTGAAAAATTGTATATTATCAATATAGTAGACAATAATTCTGAATATTCCAATTATAAACAAACAAAGAAGTATGCCAAGTTTTGAGAACACCATTCTGTAAATATTGCTTAATTTTATTAATTTATTTTCCAATATTTATTATTTATTTATTTTTCAATATTTATTATTTACTTATTTTTCAATATTTATTATTTATTTATTTTTCAATATTTATTATTTATTTATTTTTCATTATTAAGATAATGTCTATAAATAAAATAAATTAATTTCCTTGTGAATATGATTTATTTTAAATTTTATAAAACTTTCATTTTTATTTGCAACAATTGAATTTTATTATTAGAAGATTTTAACGACACTTTTTAAACATGAAGAGTTTATGAAGAGAAACTAAATTATTATTGTCCATGAAGAGCCTTTTATAACAACAAAAATGAATTCGTTAAAATAAAAAGTGACAGCACTGTTGTTTTTTCTCTTTTTTCTTTTTTATATAAAATGATAAAAATTCAGCATTTCTTAATTAATGGAAAAAATTTTTGTGTCAATTTTTGACCTGTTTCTAGAAACACTTTTTACTATCATCTCATTAGACTTTGAAATTTTTCAACTATAAAATAAAAAAATTTTTCTCCCCCATGTATTTTCTTTTTACTTATTTTCGTTTTTTTCTTGTTTGAAAAATAAATTTTCTAAGTAACATATGTAAAAAATTTTAGGTAAAAAATTTTCTTTAATATCAAGTATAGTGAAAGAATGAAAAATTTTATTTTAATTTCGTATAATTGGAATATTATTGAAAATATTTTGCTCCACACAATTCACTAGAAAACTTTTTACTGATGAATGAAAAATTTTGTTTTAGATGAAAACAATAATCATGAAAATATTTTACTTTGTTTAATTCATTTCCTTATAAAATAAATTATACTTACAAATGTATCGTGACCTCTTATATACTGAATAAGGTAAAAATTGATCTGTTCCATCTGTATTTACAAAAAAAAAAAAAAAAA
>JUFY01021264.1:11243-27123 GCA_001855655.1 Leptopilina clavipes | reverse complement strand
TGAGCTAAGTAAAGCAAAAATTAAGTAGTAAATTCCAAAAATAGTCAGACATATTGAAAAATTGAGCTAAGTGCAGGCAAAATTAAGTAGTAAAGTCCAAGAATAGTCAGACATATTGAAAAATTGAGCTAAGTAAAGCAAAAATTAAGTAGTAAATTCCAAGAATAGTCAGACATATTGGAAAATTGAAGTAAAGCGAAAATGAAGTAGTAAATTCCAAGAATAGTCAGACATATTGGAAAATTGAAGTAAAGCGAAAATTAAGTAGTAAATTCCAAGAATAGTCAGACATATTGGAAATTTGAACTAAGTGAAGGCAAAATTAAGTAGTAAACTCCAAGAATAGTCGAACATATTGAAAAATTGAGCTAAGTAAAGCAAAAATTAATTAGTAAATTCCAAGAATAGTCAGACATATTGGAAAATGAATCCAATTTAGTAAAACTAATAACTAACACAAAAAAACTATTTTTTAACAATAATTATTGCTATATTAAAATTTACCTATTGCCTCAAAATCAAATAAAATAAAGAAATATTACAACCTCTAGTTATTTCAGTCAGACAATTGTGTAAATTTTCAAATTTCATTTTTCATCAAACAATAAATGAAACCCTTGAAATAGATTGCAAATTTTTTTGCTTTTCTTGTTACAGACCCGTTAATTTTCGAGCTCTGTATGAATTTGTGGATCTTCATCAGGATGGCGATCCCTATGGCAGTGGTCCATGCTCTCGTGTTTTTTACAGTCGAAACCATGACCGTTATCCCGATCACAGATTTCAAAGTCCACGAAATATATTTCTCTACGGTCGCGGTGGATCAAAAAATATGAGGTAAAATTATTTTTTATAATTAAAAAAAAATATACTTGCTAACGTTTGCCAACAAAATATTTAACTCTTGTTGAAAAAAAGCGAGAATTTTTAAAAAATTTTTTTACACAAAAAGGGAAAAAAATCATAAAACTTTTTAAATTAAATTAAAACTAATTACAGAAATTAAAGTTAATCTATTCCATAATTTAAGTCGCGCAAAAGTTTTTCTCATTAAAACGTTTCATGTAATACTAAAAGCAGAACTTTTCGAGAATAAATTTATTTTCACTATACTATATATATTATTAATCTTGTTAGATTTAAGATTCTTGTAACTCCATAGATAAATATAAAATGAAGAGCAAAACAAAAAATACGAGTATTACTCAACATTCGAAATATTGATCAATTTTTTTTATTTAATTTTATCCTTTTTTACAAGAGAACATAATTTCAACTTGTAAGTAAAGACAAAATCAAAAAATTAAAATTACATAATCTTCGAATCTTTCTAACCTCGGCATTAACATTTCTTCCGAAAATACTCTCTCAATCTTTTTATGACTTGACAGTCAGTTTAGGATGAAACCTTCATAAAGTAACAGCTCGCTGACGATTCCCGGTTCTTTACGAGTCTCGTAAAATTATTTTACGACACGGAGCAAATATTATCGAAAACTCTGACAAAAATTTGACAATTTTCGCTAAAGCTTTGCAAAAAAAAAAATCGAAAATTAATTTCAATCCAAGAATATATAATTCAATACCAAGAACCACAAAACCTTAGGAAGAAAATACTTTGAAATTAAAAATAAATCCGAATGTTACGTTTTATTTTTAATTTTAAAGTAGTTTTTTTAGAGTACTTTTTTTTACAGTACACATGTGTATATTTTCCTTTCTAATTCAATTTATATTCAATTTATATATTCAATTTTCTCCTTATAAAATCGAGAATAATTTTCAATTAACGAATATTTTGTGTATATAGAGGAAACGCGAAACATTCAAAGTTTAATTAAATGTTACGTGAAACACTCCTTTATATACAAAGGCTACCAATTAATTTGTGTAACAAGATTGCAATTAATTTCTCTTTGTGTCTAATAAATTACTTTGCAGTTGTATATATCGTTTCGAGGGTGAAACAGACGAAGTGGTCAAGCTACGATTTAACAAACTATTTAATGGAAATCGTTCCTGTCGAAGTGTTTCCAGTTCAGATTACGATCGCTTACTTTGCATCGGATCCGATCGGTTTTCCCTCAAGGTGAGCAATTCCAATTATTTCTCTACCTGTATATATAAATCCTTGAAAAAGAAACAATAAAATTCAACTTCAGGAAAAAAAAACCAAGGCAGGTAAGCAATAATATTTTTTTCCACTAAGAAGAAAACAAACAATTTAAAAATACTTGGTACATTTTAAATCATTTAATTATAAATATTATAAATATATTTAGTATATAATTATATAATAATTAATTGCTACTACATTATTTTATATTATTTATAATTATACAACAAGTAATTGTATAAAAGTTAATTATATAACAAATTTATTATATAATAATTTATTTATTTTATAATAAATTTATTATATAATAATTTATTTATTTTATAATATAATTAATTATAAATATAACCAATTAATAATGATAGTAATAGAAATAGAAGAAGAAAGCTTTTTTTTGTGAAACAATTTTTAGAAACTTTTGGGAATTATGAAAAGAGACAATGGTGGAAAATGAATTGAATGAAACGTGATCGGTGTTGAATTGAAACACGATATATTCAATATAGAATGTATAAAAGCATGCTCGTTGTTAATTGTGTTGTGAGACGTGATGAAACAAATGAGAAAGGTTCATTTCCATTTTCCATACGACAAGCACCAACCGCTCAATATTTGTCACTTTGACAATGAAAGCGTTTGACTTTGCAGGCAGTTGTGTCGCATTAATTAACCATAATATCCCCGTAATTATCTCTCCACTCCTACCTTCCGGCTATCACCAAACATAATAGTAAAACGAATTCGCTTCCTTTTTATTTCATTAAACAGGTCCCGTGATAATTTATTTTAAATATATCACACTATCTAGTCAAAATATTTAATTTTTTATTCACAGAATAAAAAAAGGAAACATTTTTTTTAAAAAATGAAAACATCCAAAAATAAACTAAAACTAAATAAATTTTCAATTTGTATATTTTCTCATTTTTTTTCCTTATCTATTTTCATCATTATTTTTAATTTAATGTGTCACGTTTTTTCTTCTTTGCATGACAAGTGAATTTTTAGAAAAATTGAAAACTTTTCAAAAAAACAAGAAATGCCAAAATGAAAAATTGGAAAACGAAAAGAAAACTCAACATCCCTCAGGTGCTTGACAACAATCCGGCGCGAGAGCACATCTGCGAAACGATGCATTATTGCACTATACTTGAATTCTGTATGTCATTCACATTTTTCATCATTTTCTTCCATATCTTACTTCATAAATTCCTTCTATCACAAAAATTTTTTTTTCCTTTCCCCTAGAAAATATTTCCATTTGTTATATTGAATACATATTTTTCAAGGAAAATTCAAGGAAAAAAAAAACATTGTTAGGATAGAAAAAATAATGTCAGCATAAAAATAATGGAAGAGGAAAAAATTGCAAACAAAGCAAAAAACAAAAATAGAAAGATAGGAAAATTTCTATCGTAATAGGAATGTTAAATATTAAAAGACTTTCGATAGATTTCTAAAAATTCTTCAAGTTTTTATATCGCCTAAGGACTTCCATTAGAAATTTTCCACATTTTATTACTCTCCTTTTTTTGTTAACAGTAGTTTTCGCGCAGTAATTCGAAATTCACAGGGAAACGCTCCAGGGGAAGTCTCTTTGAACTTTTATCATCGAATTTTCCAGATTTCTATTTTCCCAGACGATTTATTGTTAATTTATAATAGTAAATATTTATCAATATTTATCGAGAAATGCATATTTTTTTCCATGTAAATATTCATCTGAATTTTTATCTCAAGTTTATAATTTATACATATATAAATAATTATTTTATCACTCAGTAATAATAAAAAATTCAAAGTAACGAGTCAAAAGCGAATGAAAAAAATAAAAAGAACTGTCGAAACGTAAAGAATCGTTCTTTTTATTTTTTTTTTCATCGCTTTGACTCGGAGTGATCATTACTCTGAATGTTTTATAATTTATAATTTATAATTTACAATTTATTAATTGGTAAATTAAAAAAATTTTTGAAACTTTAAAGAATATGAATTGAGAATTAAGAATTTTTGAAAAAGTTCGACTTTTCAAAACACGAAAGTTAATTGCAAATTATTGATTTCTGTAATAAAGTTCATGGAGGTACCTTTCGCAAATGCACCGCCAGTTCAACGAGATTGTTTCTGCTCAAATCGATCACTGCCAATGAACATAAAATCGACTTCGCACATTGTCGAAGTTCATTTTACGATCCTTTCCATGGATGCGCTCGACGACTATAATAATCTTTACTTCGAGGGCCAATGGGACTTTGAAAAAAGTGCAACGTGCCAGCAAAAACGCAAAGTGAAAGGCCCCTCGGGAGAAATTAAATATCAACCCCCATTGGACGAGGACGAGGTGAGAAAACATTTATCACGATTTTCTTTTAACGTAAATCCTCCCAAGAAAAATGGGAAATCGGTAAGGACCAATTCTTCGCCAATATTCGCCCAAGACTCAAATTTAAATATTGGTCCAACATTCACCCAAGATTGTAATCATAAAAAAATTATTTTCAACCAAGAGTACAATTTGTTTAATAAATAATTAATCATAATATAATATAATTATAATTATAATAAATAATTATTATGACTATAATCAATTTAATTATTTTCTAAATAATAGAAATTAATAATTTCTATTATTAACAGTATAATTATTTATTAATTACCAATATATAGAAAACAATAATACTGTAGAATTGAAGGGTCACTGATACTTATACCCTCTCCATTTCATCTCCCTTGTGAGAGAACTTTCCCGCCATCTAGGCGGACCGTTCCACAGTTATATTGGCGCGAAATTCAAATTTACTGAAACAAAAATTTCAATTTTCTCAATTCTAGACTTGAAATTTGCTTTTACATTCGCACTCTTAGGACAATATTAGCATTTTACTAATGAATTTTCCAAAAACGCGTCGAATTTCTCTAAAGAAAGATTGAAAAAAAACTCCTAATTATAATCGAATTGTGAAAATACGATTCTAATTGATTTTTGTTTATGTAAATTACATAATTAATATCGACGTTTTGTTCACAGAGGAATTGTGAAAATCATGCCTGGATGATTGATCCTGGACCTGAGCAATACCTTTATGTCAAGGTTCATGGAATAATTATGACAAATATAACCAAGTGCGCCACAAATAATCGAATTGTGGTACATACAGGTGGTCATTTACACGTATCGATTTGTCCAAAACCATTGATTGATTCAAAATATCATGTGGTGGAAGTATTCAGCGATGGCTGGGTCGTTAGCAATAATGCCGTTGTTCTTGCACCAGATCAAAATCCAATTAAACACATCGCTGTCGAATTTATCATTAAGGAGCCGGACACCTATACAGTCACTTGGCTCGAACTAACCCGAAGGTCAGTATTTATAATTCTCTTTCAAAAAAGAAAAAAAAAAAGAGGAAAATTTCGTCTAAATATTTTTTTATCATAAAAAATAAACGAAAAATTATTTAAATTTTTTTGTCAACACAGACCATCAAGATCGTCTCCAATGACTGGACTACACCTGAGACGTGATTGCGAGCAACGTTGTCCAGAATTGGACGCTTGCATAAATGCATCATTATGGTGCGATGGTGTAACGCACTGCCCATCGGGCTACGATGAAGCACTGACACATTGTTCGATTCTTTTTCGATTGCCGCCACTTCATCTTGGATTGGGCGCACTCGCTGTTGTGTCCATTGTTAGCGTTTTATGCTTCGTCTTTTGGCGAATATGCCGACAACAAACGAGTCGCTCAATTTCCCAACATCGACTCAAAAGTATATCATCCGAAACGGCAATTATCGATGGTAAAGAAGTGATTTGCTGACAAAACGACAGTTCTGTGCGATACGTTGAAATTGATCGCGTCACCACTGTGTGACGATCACCAAGTCTTCAATTTTCAAGTTCTGATTTTTTCACATCACTCCTATTCAATAATAATCATTGGCTCCTCAATGCATTTCTTTAAAAAATAAATAAATGAAACCACCAGGTAATCAATTTTCACGAATTTCGAATAGAATTCCAATTTTTTTTTTCCTATAAATTTACTGTATATCGTTTTTTTTTCCTTTTGGTGAATAACGAAAAGTGATTTCAAAAAAGTTCGATTATATTCGAAATTCGTGATCATTATTTGCCTTCAATTTCCGCCAATGACTGATGATGTGATCAATATTATGACCTTGAAAGCATCCACGTAACGCACAGAACTGGATTTTTAAAAAGCGCAGCACTGCTGTGAGGAAATTTGTAAAGGAAAATTTATTGAAATTTACAAAAAATTTATAAATTTTTCAAATAAATACTTCCTCTTAATTAATATTACGAGGAGGTAAAATTTATAAATTGGGAAAATTAAAAATTTCAATAAAAGACGTTATAAATTTCGTTTTACTATTAAAATGTTAAAGAATTATGCTAATGAAATCTAAGTTCCATTTTATAAATTACAATAATTATCGAATGCGCGCTCTGGTCTTTAAAAAATAGATTTAATTAACCAAAAAAAAAAAATAATCTACGTTACTTCGTCCGGTCATATCGTTGCGCTTAAAACTTAACGATAAGGGAACTTTATCCACGTAGGTTTAAAAACAACTGAATCTTTGCAGTTCTTCCCTTATATTTAATTTACATCATTGACAATCATTCAATATTTTCCCCACGAGAGCAATTCGATAAATTTTCAAAAAATTATCTTTATTAAGCAGAAAGCGATTACTAATTGAATTTTATTGACTCGTCATAATTTATCAAACAATCAAAAAGTATTTATTTCAATTGAACTTGAAATACATTTTCTTTTTTAAATTGTAAACAAAATTTAAATTTTACCAAGTAAATTAAAAATTCTTTTTCAAATACAGAAAATGTATAATATTCTAAATGAAAAATTTATGGATAAATATTTTTATCTTCTCTTTCGTTGGAAAAATATTTTTCTGGTACGTTTATTTCCACTGATGTACGCGAATTTTATTTCCCTGCTGGAAATTCAGCAATGAAATAAAAATTGTAATATTTTTATGTCTGTCAATTTATTCCAAACGCACTTTCTTGAAGACAATAAATCCCAATCGAAACATTGCGCTTTCGTCCCGCTTTTCGACAATAAAAAAAAGGATAAATTCCCCTTATCGCAAAGTTAAAATAATACTCGCTTTCACAAGCTGATAAACTGATTCGTGTTTCACGTAAATCATCTGACTTCGTATTTGTGAATTTTGTTTCATTAAAATATCGCATCTTCAATTTCGAAAAAGAATTCCTCGAGTTGAATTTTTCAACGGACCATTTATATTAAAATTCAATTTTTCAAAAAAATGACACTTTCTCAAGTAATGAGAAAATAAGGGAAAATTTGAATTATGAAAAAAAGGGAAAATAAGGGGAAAATATTGAAGAATAAAAAAAAAACCTTCCACGTACATATAAATACGAAAATTGAAATTGAAATTGCCATTAAATTAACGAAATTAAACGAGTACGAAGTCAAGTATATGATGAAATACGAAGATAATTGACAAAATGGTTAGCTTGTCATTTTAATGTAATACACGAAGCGTTAATCGATCATCGATTGACTTATTCGAGGAAAAAAAAAGTCGAGAAAAATCGTTTCACTTTGTATGTGAATCACATACGGAATCCTTTGTAATATATAGGTATTATATTGAACTGATGATAAGAGCGAGAAAGAATTGTGACTTGTTACCACAATATTTTATTGCCAACTTTTATGCCTCATTCCTTATAATTCATATGCAATAATTGCAGTAGCATTAACATTACTATAATTTATCGTCGTAATTAATCATTTCGACAATAATAATTCAATTTTCTTTTATCTCATTTCAGTGAAATTTTTTTCTGCATTAATTTCAAATATTCTTCTCGCTTTATTACTTATACTTCTAATTCTAAATTTAGTTCTAATTTAAATTATAATTCTAATTATAAATTGAATTTTTAATTCTAATTTTAAATTTTACTTCTAATTCTAATTTTTAATTACAATTTTAATTCTAATTCTTATTCAAATTCTATTTTTAATTCCAATACTAATTAGAATTATAATTCAAATTCAAATTCTATTTCTAATTCCAATATTAATTAGAATTATAATTCAAATTCAAATTCTATTTCTAATTCCAATCCTAATTAGAATTATAATTCAAATTCAAACTCTATTTATAATTCTAATTTGAATTATAATTATAATTCTATTTCTAATTCTGATTTAAATTATAATTCTAATTCGAATTCTAATTATTAACTGAATTTTAAATTCTAATTTTGACTTTTACTTTAAATTCCATTTTTATTCTCATTCTATTTCTAATTTTAATTTTACTACCAATTCTAATTCTAATTCAAATTCTATTTATAATTTTAGATTGAATTATAATTCTATTTCGAATTCTAATTCTATTTTTAATTCAAATTCTAATTATAAACTGAATTTTTAATTCTTATTTTAAATTTTACTTTTAATTTTTATTTTTATTCTAATTCAAAATTCAAATTCTATTTCTAATTCTATTTCTAATTCTATTTCTAATTCTATTTCTAATTCTATTTCTAATTCTAATTCCAATTCTAATTTAAATTATAATTCTAATTCGAATTCTATTTTCAATTCGAATTCTAATTCTAAACTGAATTTTTAATTCTAATTTTAAATTTTACTTCTTATTTTTATTTTCATTTTTATTCTAATTCAAATTCTAATTAAAATTCTAAATCTAATTCTATTTCTAATTTTAATTCTAATTCAAATTCTAATTAAAATTCTAAATCTAATTCTATTTCTAATTTTAATTCTAATTTGAATTATAATTCTAATTTTCTAATTTTTAATTTCAATTTTAACGTTAATATTTTAATTAAAAAATCAATTATCACAAGTGAATTAAAAGGAATATTCCAGCATTTTAGAGAAATCTGAGTTGAAGATGTCTTTACTGAAAAATGCAGCTTTTGAATAAATTATTATTTTTAATTAGTTGAAAAGTATCAAGTCGTGGTTCAATCAGGAATGAAAATTACTAATCCTACTGACCAAATTTAAAAACGTTTTAGATGTAATACGAGTTTATCGATAGGAAATCATCAGACTCTGCAAAATACGATAAAGTACGTATTAGATAGTCTGAAAAGAAATTATGTGATATACATAAAATATACATATATACGAGTTGTTTTTCTCGGAGCTGTGCTCCGAATTGTTATGCCGGGATAGGCATCGGTGTCGTGAAAATAAAATTCTCCTTTTTCAAAAAAATGCCACCAAACCTAATTTTTCCTTTGCCTTCAGGACATTAAAAAACAAAAAAAAATTACTTCCTTTCTACAACGATGAGGATCTTTGTTTGAAATATATAAACGTAACTAATGCCTTTATCCCGGCTTGCACATCATGTTCATACTTGTAAATAAACTAAATATCCTATTTATAATGACGTATTAAGTGCATCCCTTCGCGGGCATAAAATCACATACGATACCTCACGGATCAAACTTTACAATTCGAAATTTCGATTCTATAATCCATTTATAATTTTCAATTTATTATCCATCTAATACCTATTATAACTGACACACTGACCCTTATGACAAATTGAATTTTACCAAAAACTTTCTGTCACTACTCCTGATGTAATAAAAAACACTTACGAAAAATTCCATTTCCAGTGGAAAAAATAAAAATTCCTCAACAATCACTGGTAAAAAAAATTGTAACAATTTAACGAAAAATTACTTCTACCACTGATGGCAAAATTAAAATGAAAAAAAATTCCGTCTGACCTGAATCTACCTTTACTACTTGCAGACCCTTGTATTAATTTTGCATCACTATTTCATGCTTAACAATTTTTTTTTTTAATTAAACTAATCACGAAAAATAATCTCAACAGGAATTAAGAAATTTTTTTTTCTTTTTTAAATTATCAAACAAATCACGATATAAATACAACGAATTTGTCATTGAATTCGAATATATATTTGAATTTCTTTAAGACAAAAAAAAAAAAAATAGGAAAAATTTAATGTAAAATTTTTGGTCGGTTTTCTCACACTTTCTTTCCAAAGAAATAATGAGGGACTTTTAAAGAATTCTAAAGAGGGTCGTTATATATTGTGTCCCAAGAAAACCACCTTTATTGCGCATAATGACTGACGTAAACGCTAAATTATTGTAGAAATTTTACAGTCTATTGCTTTCAGAATTAATGAGATCGTTTTTATTTAACTGCATTGAGAATTGCTAAAATCAATATTTCAGTGGATAATTATTAACGCTTATAATTACAATTCTATTCTTAAATTTCAATTCATAATTCATTAATAATAACTATTAATATTGAATATTACTAATATTAATATTAATAATATAAATTATAAGTACTACTAATATTAATAACATTAATATTATTAATATTAATAATATTAATATTATTAATATTATTGCTATTAATATTATAAATATTATTGATATTAATTTTATAAATATTATTAACGTTATTAATATAAAATATTATTAATAATGATTAATTTTATGTTTTATATTCATTATATTTTTTTAAATATCTGTAATTCATTATGAAACCTAAACGCAATATTGTATCAGTTACGAAAATAACATTTTTGAAAATATTTTTAAATATAGAAATAGATGTTTTCATCAAAAATTCGTATAAAAAAATCGTATAAATTCAATCCAATTAAAGATTTAAAAATCCCATCCTCTTTGCACAATGAATATATCATTACTCGAAAAATTGAAGTCTATAATGGAGACGACCGTCCAAAGTGATTTTAATCACTTTTAAATTCCCATTTTTACGACCTTTTTGTCCATTTTAAATCAATGCAATCGTTTTTCAAACAAACAATATTTTACAAAACGTCCAATTCTAAATTTTAATTATTCCTTTTTTTATATTCTATTATTGTTGTTAAAATAAAGTTTACATGTACCTAATTAAAAATATTTTTTTTTTTTTTAATATTTTCATTTTTATATGTAATATTTTCGTGTAAAAAGAAAAACTCTCGTTAATATGCGAATACAAACGTTTTAAAAAATACTAGATTATAGAGTAAAGACTAATTAAAATTTCATTTTTAATCAGAACATAAAATTACAAAAACAAATTTATAATAATTATATACAATGAAATAATAAATACGTATACAATGTTTTGTACACTTTTATAATTTTTTTTTTTTAAACATGTTTTTTAATTCTCAATCTATTTAATTAACGGAATTCAATAGCTGGAGAATTGTTTGGGAATTGTTTTTTTTTTAAAGCAGAAATCAATTTTATATGGTTATGAAAATAACACCTTAGGTCAATTAAAAATCTATTTCATCGATATATGTCTAATTATATTATTAATAACTAATTCAAATATTATTAACTCAACAAGTGGACAAAAATTGTTTTTTTTCTTACGGTGACAGTCAATTAAATTTCTATACAATTAGTTGATAATTTCTCAAATGAAAAAAAAAATGAACCAAAAAGAAAAAAAAATGGGTTATGATTTTTTATTTTCGTTCTGATATATCGCCTTCAACGTGTCCCAGTTAAAGTACAATTTACGTGATATTTCACTTGGATAATAAAAATCAGAAGTTAAAATACTGTCAGTCTTTTCCCTTTTTATTTCATTTTTTTTTCTCTACAACTGAAGTATAAAATGAATACATTCAAAAACTAATGGAATGTTACGTGTCAAATGCCAAATATCTGGTAAATAAAATAAAAGTTTAAACTTTTACATAATAATTCACAGAATTAAATTCACTGTCAATCAATAAAAGAACGGTCGTTGAATTTATATCAATTGATCGAATCACGTGACATCCAATTTTAGAATGTCCAAATTGAGAACAATTCACTTTGCAAATTATTTCCCCCAAAAAGGATATAATATATTTAATATTTATTAACAAAATACTACGCATTTTGATATTATTTTACATTTAACAAAAAAAGAAATTAATTTCAGAAAAATTTCTTTAACTCGTCATTTTTTTTTCTTTTTTACATATTTTTTAAATATTTCTCGTTGAATTAAACATCAACACTAAAATATTAGAATAAAATTCTAATTTTAAGTTCAAAATTAGATTATATTTGTAATTAAATTATACGGCAAAATTATGAAGCAAAAAAAATATATCACAAAAAAATCCTCTTCCATCAAGTTAAAATTTAAATATTTCAATTATAATTAGTTTTTTCCATTTTCCAACACAGTTTACAATATACTTTATAATTAATATAACCTTACGAAGTAACTTTTTAAAATGCAAAAAGTTATAAAACAGCAAAAAAAAATGAGATTGTTTATATTGAAATGCAAATGATTTGTTATATGAATTATAGTTATGCTTTTAATGGATGTAAAAGAAACGAAAACAAAAAAAAATGTAATAAAAATTGATTTACGATATAATGAACCCGCGATGGACTTGTAAATAGCCAAATATGTATGAATTCATGAAGATTGTAGAATGTTGTAACTATTAAAAAATTAACTATATGCGATTATTATGTATTATGATGTAAACCATATCTACGAATGCGTTGAAAAACTTCAAAAATTCCAATCAATGTTATCATTTTCGAAAATGTCAATCAAAAAATGTACATTTTTTGAACATGTCACTCAAAAAAAAAAAAAAGATGATGTCATTCATACCAAAAGGAAATTTTTTTTTGAAAAAATTTTTAGAGAGTTTAAAAAAACTCTACAAATGTAGATTAAATTCGTTTGCTACACTGGAAAAAAATTTATTAGCATCAAATAATTTTTATTTTAATCAAATCAAATAAACTCTAATGGAATCAATAATTTTTGTATTTGAATCATATAAATTTAATTGACTCAACTAAAATTTATTCGATAATAGTCAAGTAATTCATTATTTGAATCAAATAAACTCTAATTGAATCAATAATTTTTGTATTTGAATCAAATAAATTTAATTGACTCAAATAAAATTTATTCGACAATAGTCAAGTAATTCATTATTTGGATCAAATAAATTTTTTTTACAGTGTACAATATTTTATATAATTAAATATTGAACCAATTTATTACTAATTACCGTATGAATTATAATTATTACTTGATAATTTGATTATTATAATTATAATTATACTTATAATTATAATTACAATTATAATTATAAAATTATAACTATAACTATAACTATAACTATTTTTACCTAATACATAATTAATTAAATAATTAATTAATTAATCAATTAATTACATTTTTGTTAATCGAACTTCAATATTCATCAAATTATCATCATTAATTTTATAAGAATTAATAATGTTAATTAAAACAGAAAAATAACTTATCAATAAAATAAGATTTATATTGCATTAGCATTAATTAATCCGATAAAGATATTAATTTGATAAAAATCGAAACATTTTCATTTCGAGTGATTATATCAATTTTTTTTTCAATTTAGCGGAAGAAAAAACGAAATGATTAATAATTCCTCTTCTTCGCCCTCATTTTCTATTGTTATAAAAATAGTAATAATATTAATAATAACAAAGCAGCGATAAAATAAAATAAAAAAGACATCAATCGCGAAAGGAAAACAATAATTGAGAGTGACTGTCCTGTTTAACTGCTTCGACTTGTAGTTTTTTGTACTTAAATAGAAAAATTATGTTTATAAGAAAGTTTAGAACTCACCGACTGAATTAAATATAGATATATATATATAAATAAATAAATATTATATAGAAGAACAATCGTTACATAGAATTATATAGATAAATCATCTTTTATCTTGTGAGTTCCAAACTTTTCTAAAGACTGCCGAGACTATACGCTTTATTATTAATTTTACGCAAAATATTTTTGTTCTCGAAAAATGAAAAATTAAAAAAGATAATAAACACTGAAAATTCGAAATAAAATCAATAATGAAAAAAATTATATATCAGTTAAATGAAGTTACATAAGTAATGTTTTAATTAATTTGCGTTCATTTTTTCTTTTTATCGACGAATCTCATTATTATTGCAAATGATATTCGTATTTGTTCCGACTAAGAGAATTATGTAAATAAGGATATTTTTATTCCCATACAATTTTCACGGATAATTAATGTTACAATGAATTAATCAGCCGTGCATGTACAATACACATTCTCTGTTTTATTATATTTTCACTATTAATCCCCCCTCTCCCAATCAAAAAAAGAGAGAAAAAATCGCTTTTTAAGCTCGAGAACGACAAAACCAAAAAGAGAATAAAAAAAAGTTGAAATTAATTACAACCGCCAGGGCGAGAAGTGGGATAATGTATTGTTTTAACGAGACCAACTGGATTGTTAGGCGCGAGGTCAGGTGAAAACTGACAATAAAACAGGCAGCACAAGCGCTTACTTAACTTCACTCACAAAACACACTCATACATAAAAATTACAATCCCCAAGAAAAAAAAGGTATGAAACCTGTAATTTTTCCTGATGAAAAGAAACGCGCACATGTCATTTCCCTTTTTATCGAAAAAAAAATCCTTTTTAAAAAACCAAAGTACTAAAATAGAAGAAAAAAAACCCTTTGTGGTTAATTTACTTTACCTGAAAAAATACTCATCCAATGTAATGCCACATTTATATAACAAAAAAAAATTTCACGAAATTTTACTTAAAGTATTTTACAATTTTCAGAGAAAGAACAAAAATTTCCACATAGAAAAATAAACCACTAAAAAAATTCCACTAAAAAAAAGAATACTGAAACTAATAAAGAAAATAAAAACCACATATAATATCAATTAAAATGTGATTTTCCCTCTCTCCCTCTAAATAATTGTACAATACTCGCAATTAAAATTTACCGTACAATTTTTTTTTCCAATTATAAAATTACAAATGTAAAAAAAAAAGAATGGCAAAAACTGCCGTCTATTATAATTGTATTATTTTTACAAATGTAAATATTATAAATAGAAATAATGTGAAGTAAAAATCGCGATCGTTTCCAAGTCAACAGGTTTTGAAGAAGAAAAAAAAATGCAGGATATTTTTCTAAATATGCTATTGACACATGTATGAAAATAAACCAAATCTAACAGGGTCGATACTTTTTGGAAATTCATCCCGATTTTGTATAAATAGAGATTTACCAAATAATACCTATAGAAATTATTGTACTTTGTAAATTTCGTAGTTATAAATATATAAATATTATATATATAAATATTATATATAATATAAACATGTTCCGAAATGTGAATTTGTGTGCGTATAAATGATTTGCAAAAAGAAAAAATACTCAGATTTTGTCTTTCGGATTCTGTGTTTAATACCATATATATATTGTTTCTTTTAACTGGAGGAAAAAAAACGAAAAAAATAAAAAATAAATAAATAAAAATAACTTCTCATCAGAGTGCATAAATGTGTACTCTAAATGTTATTAACTTACAGATCACCAAACATGCTCACACGACACGCATAGTTACTGATAAGATTATACTATTAACGTATTAAAATATTATCGATTCTTCGAATATCAAGTATGCGACATTTTTAATAAATTATTTTGAAGATTGCATCTGTCGTTATTTCTTCACTTCATTCCGTTTTTGTAATATTTTTTTGCTTTAGTTTTAAATTTTAATGTATTAAATATTTTTCAAATAACTAAATAATTAAATATATAGTAAATATTTTTTAAATTAAATAACTAAATATTTTAATATATTTAAT